>JBBPPA010000268.1:0-27074 GCA_038091735.1 Leccinum pellstonianum | reverse complement strand
CTCACTATGTAGTGCTCGTCGAAGGAAATCAGCGTCGTTGGACACGTGGGGGTGATCCCACTACAAGTGCCCTTCGTTTTCTGCCACGGACAGAGATAAATCTGGGTTGATATCATTTCGGGGCCGTGCAGCGTGACGAGGGTCGGGAGGGGTCAGTGCGCTGAGGGGTCATCCACAAACTGGTTAGTGTGGCCGTGAGTACCGGTATCCAAGAGTTGTCCCGCTCTCGCTTACCACCGCGTTCAACGTAGTAATGCAGGAGCAAACTTTTTTTCTACGACTATAAAGAGGGTGGGCGTAACCGGCGTTCTGACGACAGTTACGCTCTGCTAAATCTACCCAGTCGCAACGTGTCGCGCCTCACTGTGTTCGAATATCCGTTGTCTCTTTCCGGACAACCATTCATTCCTTAGTCAGTGACCGAATGACGTCTGTCGGGTTAGTGTTTAGCCACCACCATGCCTTGAGAGCACAATTGACACTAAACCAGGTACCGAGATCCGGTGGTGCACCTGCTTTAGCAGAACACTACCAATTACGATAGGGACACTCGGTCGGTGATCAATCATTAATGAACGCTGTGATCTTCACCAACGATATCGTTGGCTGGCCATCTAGTCCACTTTTTTTTCTTGATGTCTTCTTACTCCACGAACTTCAACCCAACCCCGCCGCCGTGACGGAAATAGCGAACGCTGCGAGATAAGCAACTTCCATTCGATTTTTGACATAGGCTAATTATCGCAAGCAAAACCGGCCTCAGCGATCCCCCAAGCACGCCGCGGAGGGAAGCTGTGATTGACATCCCAGGAATGTTCTCCTCATAAAATCACTGGATCAAACTGGAACACGCGAATATAACTCCCGCCGTCGGTTTGATTTATTTTCCAGAGCGGATAACTTGGTTCGTTTCCGGGATGCCATAAAAATGGTGTAATAATACCCATTGCGATATAATTTTTATCTGAGGAGTAAGCTGTGCCAATGGGCGACAGCATGGAGCAAGCCGATTATTTTCCTTATCGCGTCGGCGTGGCATTTGGCGATTGCAAACCAACGCATTAGCTGTGCGACCAAAGTTTGGAAGCAGCATGGCGAGAGCGAGGCCGTCGCCAGTGGAACAAAGTCAAATGAACGCAAGCCCTTGATCCCATGAAAGAATCACCTACTCTCCGCACTGCAAGTACTGCAGCGCTTGCCCCCTATTTTTTTAATTCTGATGTCTTTACTCCCGAAAAAAAGATCGTCACATTTACATAAATGTCAGTCACCATCGTTCGGAGGAAATAGTAGCGCTAGGCCAACAAAAGCGCTGCCATCCTGAAGCCTGCATCGTCTGCTGGAGCGCCTGCGCTGACAATGCCTTTTTTCATGAGTTGAACTCGATTACGAATTTCTTTACTGTTCATGAAAATTCTGTCGAGTGATTCTGTCGATAAATTATGTCCCCGCCGGAAGCATTGTCGGCGTTTTCGGTACCGCACAAACTGCGGCAGAACACCCACAATGGGATCAGACAAATGTAGCAAAAGCATGCATGGTTTGGACTAAACGTAAATGATAAGTCACTTGAGAATGATCACCTTAGTTCGTCTAACAGTAGAATGTTGGATAACTGATTCAAAGAGAAAACAAACTACCGTCTTGGACGACCATGAGATCCCCCCCTCCCCCTCGTTGCTCGTTTTCTTTCTCTTTCTTCCTCCCGTGCCCTCGCACTCCGTTGTCTTGGATCAATGACTTCATAGTCCCGTTCTGCCTTCCTCGTCTCTTCCCCATCGTCCTTGGGGAAATGGAGAGCATGGTTCATGAACCCTCGATCATCGTCTACCTCCATGCCCTCGTCTTCCCTTTCAGGCTTCGTCTCTCCTTCATCATCTCCGCCGATGTTCCCATCAAATTCGTCTTCTCCTTCAAGTACGCCTCCAATAGATGACGAAGAGGCTTGCAGCAGGCCCCTAAATTTATTCAAGGTCGCAAGCACGTCCCCTTCGTCCTTCCGTCCCTTGCCCTTCTTCTGTAGCCCCCGACCCTTCGAATACTTTGCAAGTTCCTCTGCCAAGTACGATTTCTGCGTTTTAGCCTTCTTCTTCTCTGCTTCGTCATCGCTGTTCTCGCCGCTTTCGCGTCGTCGAGTAAGCTTCCGTATCTCAGCCTCCATCTTTTCTATCTCGGAACGACGTGCATCGCTGAGGACGGTAGGGGTCAGCGTACTCCTAACATGTTTCCTTGAAAATTGTGTGTTACCTGGTCGATGTCTTTTCTTGCGCATGCTTTTCTCTGATCTTGGATATATCTACATCTTTCGCCTCCTTGTCCTGCTGTACATTTTTTCCCCTGTCAACCTCGCTACTGCATACGGACGATAAATCAGAACACACCTTTGGTGGCGCTGACGTTGGCATGCTGTCCGCACTAAGCCTCCTGGACTTCTTGGCTGAGAGTGGTTTTATGATATCGGGCATTGGTATTGGCAGGACCCGCGGGTCATCGATCACTGCGAATCAAATTGCTCAAGAAATGTCCTTCATTACCGAGCGGCACACACCACGCACAATCAGGGCGTGCAATGTCTTTCTTCTTTAGCACGAAGGTTTCCTGATCCTCGCCCTCCACATCACCGTCGTCGTCATCCCCAAAGCTCAGTAATTTGACGTTCCTGTTCCAGAACAAGTGGTTCCGCCGATCACTTTTTTTTTGCAAAAAAAATAGGGATGTTCGCACTGACTTCTTGGCACCTCTCCGTCGCTCGGCATCTTCCCGTTCACGCTGCGCGGCTTCACGGGCACGTTGCTGTGCACGCTTTTCAGCGGCTGTGATGCGTGGTACTATATCTGGGAAGGGGTTGTCCACGACGGAAACGGATTTAATCTTGGGTGGGCTAGATGGTGTCGGCTTCAGCCGCGCCAAACTGGGGTAATTAGGGATACATACTATAATGGTCTTTCATTCTCGCTGAGTTCTGATATGTCTGTTTGTTCGGATGCTTCCAGCAAAGTAACACGCACACGCACCCATTTCCCCAATCTTTAACACATCTTGATGGGAATATATCAATGATTGAACTCATGGGCAAGGAAATCATGGGGCGTACTGTACAGCGTATCACCTATGACCCTCCCGAACAGCGTGTGCTTTCCCTGTAATTCATCCGCTCGATCTGATCCACGAGAGTTCAGAAAACAAGGGGAGTATACGTAATGCGGAGAAAAAAACAACAACGCACCAAGCGTAATGAAGAACTGCGAGTCGTTAGAGTTCTTCGTCCCATTGTTCGCCATCGCCACGAGCCCGCGATGCACATACCGCAGCCGGGGGTGGAACTCATCTTCAAACGGTTCTGTGGAGGGCGGCGGTGGCGGGTATCAAACGCATGTAATACCAAGTTCAACATCCGGTCACGTACCACCATAAAACGACTCTCCACCAGCACCTGTACCCGTCTTGTCTCCCGTCTGCACGAGGAAATTGGGGACGACTCTGAGTGGAACGAAGGGCAGCGCGAGCTATCAATGAGCACGAGGTGCGGGCGGAACCTGGCGCCTCACCTGTGAAAAATGATACCGTCGTAATATCCTGCCGGTTGAGGCGAGGTGAGCTGCGGGTCGGGGTGCGAACGCGCTTTGCCATACCTTCGAGCGCAAGGGCTATAAAGTTCCGGCATGTTTTGGGGGTTTCCTTGAAGTGCAGCGCGATATGAGGGCAGATATGTCTTACATAGTAGAGTCTCTTACCTTTGACCATAGCTCGATGTCGATCTCACCAACGGTGGTGTTGAGAATAACGCGTCCATGAGTTGGTAGAGCCATTTCAAGTCACTAATAACTTGGCACTGCTGGACTTGTCATTGCCAAATCTGTAAACCAGACATTTATGGTTAGGGTTTGTCCGACGACTAGTAACTTACGGTACATTTTCTAGTACATATACTACCACTTTGTGGGGCCGTCTGCAATGAGCAATACTACGTCATCTAAGTCGGAGCACCTCCACTAACAGCGTACGCGTGTTGCTGTACTCCAGCGCCAGCGCCGACAACGATCTCCGAGGACTGTTGCTGCAACGCTCCAACCCCATCATATCCTGGTCCTTGTCCGTAAATTGGAACATGTCCGCTTGCTCCAGGTCCTCCTCCATACACAGGTTCCGGTCCCGGCGGAGACTGCGCACCGGGTCCAGGTTGAGGAGAGGGGTAACTGTACGGTGCCCCGGTCTGCGTGGGAGGGAGCTGCGCGCCACCAGGAGAATCACTCCGGTACTCATACGACCCCTGAGGTTGGGATGTGGGAGAAACAGATGGAAGGTAGGATGGCTGAACAGAACCATTTGGCTGAAACGTCCCTTGGGGTTGTGAAGCGGCCTGGGTTGGCGAGAGCGACTGGCCACGGGGTCGAGCAATTTGGCCTGCTTGCGACAAGACGTCCGCTGGACCGTCTGTCACCCCAGGAACCGAGAAGAAATACACAATTCCCGCGGGGTCTTTGCCTCCTTGGGCGTAATATTGCGCCCATGCTTGAACGTTTGGATCCGTGTAAGTAGTCTGAGGATCATACACGTATGGTGGACCGGATTGTTCCGGTCCAGGTTGATCTTGTGTCTGAGGCAGGGCCGACTGTGCAACCTCGGTTGCAGGACTATGGTATGGTTGCTGTTGATGAACCTGGGGTTGCTGTTGATGAACCTGGGGTTGCAGTTGAGGTTGAGGTTGCAGTTGGACTTGAGGTTGCAGTTGGAGCTGAGGCTGAGGCTGCGGCTGCGGCTGAGGTTGTGCCTGGGGTTGAGGTTGAGGCTGAGGCTGAGGCTGCTGCAGAGGCTGAGTTTGTGGACGTGGATATGCTTGTTGCTGGGGATAAGGAGATCGTGCAGGCTGTGGGACAGGTTCACCGTATGGTTGAGGACCTCCGGCTGCGTATCCCTGTCCAGCAACATACCCGGGTTCACCTTGTGGGTGTGAGAACGAACCCTCGGGATAGCCAGGTTGAGCAGCGTAACCATAAGGTGACTGTTGCTGAGGAGGCTGTTGGTCGTATCCAGGTGTGGCAGCAGGATAACCATATGGACCTTGAGGACCGTACTCCTGGCGGGCATAGGGAGGTTGCCCGTGGCTATAGTTTGGATGTGGGCCAGCCTCGTACACTGTCTGGATATAGGTCGCCGGTCATAACAATAAAACTGATGCACGTACTCCCAGTATGTCTTGCAAGACTATCTTCCATAATTCGATCGAAGATGACTCGCGCCTTGACAAAACTTTCGTTCATCGACACAAGATCGGCTAAAGCAGACTGTCGATACATCAAGATATGAGCGAAGAACACGGGTCGCACCTCGTTTCTGGCTGTATTTGTCGATAAGCTTGACGATTTTCGGCCGAAGAGACATGCAAATACGATATAGTTCCTGCCAAGGCAGCTCAGGGTTACGGTGGACGGGCAAATTCGTGATTCTCGAACCTGAATCTCTTCATTATCTGCAAGGTTTTCGCCGGAAGCGTCTACAGTTCGAAGCATTGTCAACAATCTGTCAACATTTGCAGCTTGTGCAAACACAGCTGCTTCTTGTTCTACTTCTTTGGCAAGTTCAGCAGCAGTAGGCTCTGGTAATGGTTCCTATGAGGCTCGATCAGACAAGAAACAACCATCGAGTCGAAGAAAACACTGACAACATAGTTTACCGGGAATATCCCGGTTCTCCCTTTCAGCTGCCCCCGCCACCAATCTTTGTAGCCACGGTCTACGACCTTGATGATGTCACCCTTGTCGAACGCAAGTTCTCCAGGTTCAGTAGGTTCAAATGTAAACAGAGCCTTGACACGAGTGATTATGGGGGTCGACGCAGGAGCTGGTGCAGCGACTGGTGGCAATGGTAGTGACGAAGTGGAAGACGTAACAGCGGCTCTCTGTGGGCTTTTTGCAGGCACATAGCCCGATGGATGAGAGGGTCCTGTAGCGTTGCCGGTGCTAGGACCAGCTGCCGAGCTGGATCCGCTTGCACCACCTGCTGACTGCGCCAAGGGCCCAGTATACCCGGATCTTCCACCCTTGTCATGCATGGACATCTCCAAGACGCGTTGAAGCTCCTCCTCCTCTCTCCGCCGAACTTCGTCGTCCACCGCAGGCGGGGGAGGCTCGTCCGGTGGCTGGAACCTAAAATCTTCATGCACGAGTCAGAAATTGACGGAAAGCGCAGCGAGGAACCTTCACTCTTTGTTTTCAAGTTGTTGTAACACTCTTCCATGACTCCGAGAGAAGCATCATTTTCGAACTCGGCTGTCCACACAGCGACCAGGTTCAAAGCTTTCTTGCGAACCTTTTCGTGCGTGGTCTTGGGTGAACATATCATCAACACACATATCTACTGCGATCGAATGTTATATATGCGCACCCTATCAGTGATCAGCTTCTCGAGAGCTTGTGTAAACGCGCGTGATGCCAATTCTCGGTGCAGATCAATTCCGCAGTTCTTGGATAGAGATTCTGCGAGAGAAAGCGAGTAGATTTGAACATTTGGACTACGATGTGCGAGACGCTTGATGACCGCGGCGATGACGTTGCGAGCACTGTAGGAGTCGAGTGTCAGGGCAGCGGGTTGGGTCGAGAAAGCGAGAGAAAGAAACACGTACCCGGATTCACCCTCATCCTGTACTTTGTCGCACACGTTTAGGATGACCTCCCAGTTCTCGCTGGTCAAGTTCTCGTCCGTGGCTTTGGCTACAGTCACGATGTATGGCCGAGTCGGTTGCAAAGCCCATGGCAGATATGATGATAACGTACCGACTGTCTCATCATAAGGATTTGTTTGGCCCGCTCTGAACATCGCAAGTGTCGTTCTACCCGCTGTTCAGCTCGCTGTTGTGATTGTTGACGACGAAAGGATGTAGTCACTGCGAGAAGGCGGTGTCGCTATTAGCGGAGTGCATCGCCACCAATACCACTCTCAGGCCCGTCAAGTACTCTTTCTGTACTTGCCACTTGTTTCTAACTACACATCATGGCCACGGGTATGTTCTACCTGATGCTAGGTTACGTCCACATACTAATAAGCCATGCAGTTCCAAGAAATTTCCGTCTCCTTGAAGAACTCGAGAAGGGCGAGAAAGGCATCGGCGATGGCTCCTGCTCGTATGGTTTGGAGGATAGCGACGATATCTTGATGACCAACTGGAATGGAACAATAATCGGACCTGGCCATGTAAGTCTCCGTCCATGGGATCATCCGATTCGCGGCATCGCCAGCTTATCGTGCACCGCAGACGGTGCACGAGAACCGCATCTACAGCCTCAAGATTAATTGTGGCAAAGAGTACCCGAAAGATCCACCCACTGTGCATTTCATTTCCCGTGTCAACCTCCCTTTCGTCAGCCAGACCGACGGCAAGGTCGATCCTACGAAACTCAGCGTCCTCGCTCAGTGGGGGAAGGACAGCAGCATAGAGACCATCTTGGTCGGCATACGGAGGTCAACCGTTTTCTCCCATTTCATTTCGGATGTCTAATGTTTCATGTTCATATTAGGGAGATGGGATCTTTCAATAACAGAAAGCTACCCCAGCCACCGGAGGGCACCACTTTTTAAGACATCAGCCCAATTCAGTAGCCCCGCCAACCGTTGACACCAGTCGGAGAATTAGCCGGCAGAAGAAATGTAACGTCAAGAACGGTATATCCGTTACCACAAGATAGGTTTTTAGCATTGGTCTGCAATCTGTTTCGTTATCGTCTCTAGTGAATTTTCATTTGTATTGCACGACACCTAATGAAATTGAGTTGGATCTGACTGTCTATTCCAGGGTAGATTGGGGAGGATATCATTGGTTTGAACCATTGGCACCCTACCACCCACTCTTTGTTTATCAACCAAGGTTGACTTTGGCGCTAAAACTAGAAACCGTAAACGTCAGCGGCCGCTGGGCCGAATCCACCACTACCACTGGTACTGATCCTCGATCCTGGCAACCATTGAGGTGAAATTTTTAGAAAGGACATAAAACATGCCTTTGCACATGTTACGTGAACTTGGTGGACAATCTATGTTTCAACCGTTCATACTAAGGGTGATGATGCAAAGATGAACAAAGCCATCGCCTTAATGCTACACTGACTACGAGACAATCTCTAGAGGAAAATATAGCCCATCAGCTCAGGAGAGATGCAAAAGTTCAAGTGAGAAGCGAAGACACCGTGCGATAGCCAGGAGAAAGATTTGAAGTTTGGCTGCTGCGTGTGAGTATATACATTCTATCGTCAGCGTAAACCATTCATGTGCGAATTGAAATTGACTGGCAACGCATAGTGACGTCGCCCGTGCGCTACGGTTCCTCCATAAACCCAGCCAGCCACTCACAATTTAAAAACATGGTCCATATTGGATCAAGTCGGGAAAACAAAGCTGAATACCGAGCAACGCATCTGATCGAGTTTTGCTCCGGGAAGCCATTTATAATAAATGCTTACCATGATGCCTGTCGTTCGTGCCTCGTATTGATTCTGTTCCTCTGGAGTTTGCCATGATTCTCGCGTGAACGAAGGTGCGCGATGCAATGATCGAAGACACAGACTGTCAGAATGTGCGACTAAAGAGACCAATTTTCTAGTGCCCGCTTGTCCGCAATTGGAAGAGTAGAATGGTCTCGTGTGTCTCCCCATCGATCAAACAGAAGGATTACTTTCGCGCTCACGGAGATATGCTCATGATACTGGTTCCTGTGATCGAAGTGAGCAAGTGTGGTTTTGCGAACAACCACGATGGCAGGTTGTGAACGTCGAAAACAAGGCACGATTTGACCTGCGGAATTGTCCGCAAGGAGGGAGTTGTCGTTTGTACGGACGCGGTGTCTGATACCGAGTATTCACGAGCTTCGGGAATGAATATGTGTCATGTTGGTCAATTCGCGCACCTGGACTGTTCCGTAGAGCCTCGCTAAGGTCCGCCAAGCGTCAAGCAAATGCCCTGCGGAGCACACTGAGAACTGTACCACACGAACGATGATAGGGCCGGAATACTGGCCCGACTGGCGAATGGCCTGCGACTCTGTGTATCTTTGAGGACTGCATGATAGTTATATGTTCACTGGCAGGCTAGAGTGTAAAGTGAGATGGAATCAACAACGACAAAAAAAGAACCCGCCAGCTTGATGAACTTATCAGGAAAACATACATCACTTAGTGACTCGGGTTGTTTACCCAAGGTCCAACTGCTCAGGATCAAGTACTGTTGAATCGAACTTGAACGTTTGAATTGGCATGAACTATGACTCCGAGTCGGATGTACTACTACTTACCGAGAGAATATAAATACAATACAAAACAAAACGTGCTCAACGGCGGTGCCGATCAGGCCTGCAGGGCCGGGGCCTCAGGAATCCGCCATCATGCTCAGCTCCGGCGGGGACTGGCATCTGTTACGTGAACGACGATCAAACAACTTACAGGTGAAACAGCATGAACGAACTTATCATGATATTGCAGTGTTGAACGCGTGGCTGCCTGCCAGTGGCTCCTAGTGCAACGATGATAAAAAAAAAGGCGAGCAATTTAAATTCAGCGAGATTCGAGGGGGTAGACAGGTGAGTGTCATAGTAAATAGACGCGAGATCCACGTCGATGGAAACCGGCTGTGGCCAACGGCGGAAAGACTAAGACGGGAAACAGAACTGGACCACGTTCTATACGGACTATTACTACGAGGTACAGGTAAAAGGGGCTACTGCCTATCGCTACGGCGGATCGCTATAAATAACGAGACACGTGCCTGGTATGCCAGTGGGCCTACAGGTGGCCGTGATCATGAAAACCTAGGTGAAAGGGCGCGGTGCTTTCCGAATACGAAAGTGATCTTATTACAAGTAGAGAATCGAGATGAAAGACAACCGCAGTAACCAGCACTTTGCAAATGAGGCTGCAGGATGTGTTTGCGAACAACATAAGAGGTGTCACGGAGAAGCATTGGAAATGGAAGATGGGACAGAAGGCAGACGTGATGGAGGATGAGGACGCCACGGGAGCAAAGCTTGATCGAAGACTTTCGACTTCCACTTAGGCTGTCACAGGTGCCGTTCCAAGTGATTCATCAAGGTTCCCCGCCGTGTGAACATTTTGGCGCAGGTTGGACAGACGAACTTCAGGAGGGCGTGTTTCTCCTTCACATGCCTTATGAGGCTCGACTTCAGCATGAATTGGGTTGTCGAGCATTGGTCCCAGCGACAGGAATACACCTGTGAGCCAGACCCGTACACCCTGTGTTTAACCTCTAGATGAGGGGCAATGCCCTCGGCGTTCACCCTGTCGGTGCAGATTGTCCCGCGCTCGGCCCAACGACAGGTAAACATGAATTCTGAGCCAGGAACAAGGTTACCATCGGGCTGTGTCGCATCCTGCCGGAAATCCCGTGTTGAGCGCGAGGCCAAAAAAGGAGGGACAAACATACACGTAATAGATGGGGCTGATTATAGCGATTGGGGTTGTTCGAGGTCAGCACTGCTGAAAGGTTCTCATCCCGAGTGTCGACAAAAGGATACTGCCAGTTCAAAGCTCCTTCACGGAGTTCTCCCGGAGTAACCGGCGGGCCCGCATTTCCCTCGACCCAGCCCGTCCCTTGGTGGTTCAGACGGCGTTCATCGCAAGTAAAACTCGACCCGCAACTGGGGCGGAGTGTCTCTTCCTGTATGCACTGCCAGTGAGTAAGAATACAGCATATAGTATACACATAATCCAGTAACAGACCTTCTCAGCTTCGATATGAACCCCATGCACGGTCCTGAGGTGTGACACGAGCGCAGTGACAGTAGCTTCCAAGACTGTGCCACACAATTGACTGCCTCCAAACCATTGGCATGTGATGTAATTGCCTCGTCCTGCGCCATCAGGAGGGTGGGGTTCACGGTGGAAGTGAGCAGCGACAGGTTGAGTTGCTGCACCGACGTGCTCATCCACAGGAATGTGTGATGGGTTCGTAGCATGTACCGAACGGAAAGCAGCCTGAGTCACCCCGGCTGCGGCAGGTACATCGTAGGGTGACGGGCGGTAGTGAGCTGGTGGTGAATAAATATGGAGCGGAAGAACGCTTGGTCTGGATGATCTCTGGTTCAGCATCGAAGTTGCCGACGGGGGAAAACGATCCGTAGACAAGGTATTATCGAAGGACAGCCTGAGTTGTGGGTCTATGTCACGGTGCGAATCGAGAGTGGAGTCCATGGCGCAGGCAGTGAAACCATCGAACCGCCGACGGGAACAGACCCTTTTATACCGAGAACAGGAAAGCGTGACCAGGTCTCTGGATCTGACGATGATGGATGACCTATTACTTACGTCTTAAAAGATAATATCCGATGATCGGTCCGACCTTCACGAGGCAACAACCTACACCAAAGGCACGCGAAAGTATTCCAGCGCCCATAATCTTGGCGGCCCCCGGCCGCTGCGGGAACTGTCATACTGTACTGGAGGCGACTGGGAGAAGCGACCTGGTCCCGAAAGTAAAACGACCGACCTGGATGAGCAGTTAACTGCACTACATAAGTCCAAGAGAGTAGGGGATGGACCCAATGATTCGCGGAAGTGTGGAGCCAGGTCGGCAGTCACTGCGGCCACCACGTTCTTTTCTTTCTTTTTCTCTTTCCTCGGCGGAACAGCGAGCGTGCGGCCCAAATAAAAAATTGAACTGATCCAATCGTCCCCACCGCCGACCAGATCGAGATCCGTACACGACTGTTACTTCCAGGCATGCGATGGTTTCTGCACCATTTTTTTTTCCCTAAAAAAGAAAGGCTTTCGCGAACTCTGATTGGATCAGCGGGTGACTAAAATATGCCCGGATCACCTATTTTTGGGGCTGGTGCACAAATATTGCAGCGTCCCTCGGTTGGCAAGAGGTTTGGTCGCCTAACGTTGACAGTGCCACTGTTGTTCTCTGTCGCCGCTGATTTCAGGGCACATACAAGTCCCGACTTGGTAATTTGGCCCGGGGGGGCGTACTAGTACGTATCCGCCACTGGCAACCGAGTCACACCACGCTGTTTCTCAGCAAGGAGGGTCCTTCTGGCCGTCTTTCCTTCTTCTGCATGTGGATAGAGCGCTGCTACTACTACGGCAATGGGAAATATATGACCGATGCGCGGGTCAGCTCCGGCTATATCACACCAGGCTGTTGCACGGATTAAGTAAGTCAAAAAGGGATAATCATCACTCGTCCGACGTGAATCCGTGGACTTACATCAGATTCTCACGGGCGAGCGAGTGTGATTCTAGCCTAAGAATCATGCGGGAGAACGACAGGACATTCGGCTTAGATCATCCGAAGTATCTGCATTGGTCCCCATCATGATGGACCTCCGATCGGTACAGGTATTTGGTCGAAGAGTAATGGTGTTTCCGAGGGAAGGATGGACGGACTTTGCGTACCTATCCATCACCTCGCCGACTGCCAGTGGCACCCTATCCTACTAAACCCTTTTCCGCTCGGAATTCCCGACAATAATTGGGTATTTTTTTTAGTAAGCTTGGCGTGCCTTTCATCACTGAAACATGTGGTTCGTGGCATGCCATTGGCCATGTTTACACGCGAGGCTTGACCGCCCAACCCTAACCATCATGCATCATATCATGTTCACCAAGCCAAACCACGATAGCGCAAATACTATATGAACTTGTAGCCGGGTAAAAATACATGTATGGACCGCGCTTGTTTTTGAGTTTTTGCTTTACTCAATTCGATCATCGGGACAGGGTACACCGTGATGTACCTGCTGACGCATCGAGCACTTTCCATTATTCTGCGCTTACGTTACAGGCGAAGGAAGCCTTGGTTCAAGTCAACTTGCGTAAGAAATCAGAATTGAATTCCAAAGATCCATCCGTTAGACTCAAGAGAAGAAACACGCAAAGTGGATCCCCCCGCGGCGCAACTACTCAAGTACTCAGTGCCGGGCATGTTTATTTACCAATAATCTAATCACGAATCTTCGGTGGAGATAAATGTTCCGTTGAGACCTGAGACCATCTTCTAAGATGACATTGTATCTGAATCTGCCAGTGCGCGCCCGACAATGATCCGAATCGTACCCAAATCATGTTGGCCGTCTGCCGTTCTTCTCTCAGGGCGACCTGGAGGTGTCGAAAGATATGATTGGGGACACTGGAAATCGTATAAATCACCAAATTCAGAATATACAACAGACACAACCTGACAGCAGGGCGGCGTTGCCATGAGAAATTTTCGAGCGGTGCGGCCGTCAACGTTTCAACCACGTGAACGTCTTTTTCTTCCTTCCATTTTGCTCCAGCCAAACCATAGGGCCAAGGCCCAAGTCGGCATTTGTGCCTTCGTGACAAACAACAATTTCAGGCACCAGCCACAAAGCCACTTACCTGCGGAGATAACATCACTGATTGAGCGGTACTTACGATAGGTCGAAGCATTTCATGTCAGGAACCTGGACAGTGGACACGTTGCGTCCCGCCGCTCGGTCATAAATAACTTTGTGCTCTCCCGCCGCACTAGCCGATCTCTGTTTGTCGACACACGGCTGTGGAGGGCAGAGGGCAGGGTCATCCTAGCCGTCAACGAGGCGACTAAGCAAGAGATCGCAGAAGAAATCGGAGCTCTAACTGAGCCGCTCACCCACCGCAGACTTGGTACCGTCCAAGTACGCAGGATGAAACTAGGACTATGCCAGCATGAAATCATGGCGGAGGCACACTGTGGTAGTAACCTGAATCAATAGAGAATCGGAGATTCGACGAATCATCACACCGTGACACACCCCATTTCGATCAGGGTCCGAGTCGTGAGTCCCTTTAAGACTTTTCTTTTTGCGGGAAATTTGCGGGGTGTGCTCATTGTCAAACACGTGCCGTTGCTTCGAAAGGATGACCTAACTCAAGAAAAGCTTGAAATCACTGTCAAGGACTGTGTTCCGCCTGGGTTACTTGCCGCTAAAAGACGTTCGTTACCAGCCACAAGGAGGTATCAACCAGACGGTTTGATTGCACACACTACATCGCTAGCGTGAACGATATGGTGTACTTATTGTTTTGGTCGAGTTGGATGGCCGGGATTGAACGCAAGTTTCGCACGCCCGTTAAATACGTTCCGAATAGCGGGCCACGAGTCGGTGCATAAGGTCGGAAAGGTGATGCTAATGTGAATGTAAGGGAATTGGCCAGAGTGCCACGACCACTGGCAAGGAAGGACCGTGTCAAATCAAAAACGCATGCCGGTACCGGTGAGGCCAATGAACTAGATGCTGTTGAACACAAAGCTGAGTGCCATGGATAGGTAGAATCAATGAAAATATTGTTAGGAGCCCATTAGGACCAAACAAGAACAAGCCGCATCTCGGCCTCTGAATCTTGCCGTCGTTCACTTGCTCACACTCGCGCCGCGACAAAGTATCTGAAAAGGACGACTGATTTCGAAGTTCGGATAGATTCGATTCAGACCGAGGGGGTATTGAAGCTCTCTGAGGCTCTCGATGTCCCATGCTAGAGGCCCACAGCAAAAGCTTCTTTGTATAACAGTCAAGCTTTACTCAAGGCTGTTGGATCCAAGGTGCCTCAATTCTATCCTTAACACAATTTCCGTACATACACAGAGAGAGAAAATAGTGAATCATAATACTTGGGTAATGGAACGCCTGCATCCCCTTCGAATAGTACAAGGCATATGATCCATGTTCTAAATTTCTCAGCTACTTAGCACAGACATGAGGACACGTGAAAGATAAAGGGAGAAAGAGAAACGATACGCGATTGCAGAGACGTAGGGTGAGCTGTTGCAATGGATGTCAGGATAAGCATAAGTCGGAAGTAGTGTCCACTGACACCCACGATCTATGGGTAGGAGCGGGAGAGGGATGCAAATGGAGGAGGAAAAGGACGAGATGTAGATGCGTGAGCCTGAGCCTGAGGGTGGTGACCTGGGAGCACGTTTTGTGCGAAGGTGGAAGTCTGTGGCTCCACCTGTGCATTGCTGTGGTACCGTTCCACATGTTGCGACAGTGTTCGCCGCCTTGAGAACGTTGCTTTACAGGCCGTGCAGCCATGCCTCACCCGGATATGTTTCTGCTTCGTGTGCCTTATAAGGCTCGACTTCAACATTGACTGTTTTACTGAGCAGCCTATCCAGCGACAAGTATGCTGATGTGAGCTGGACGTAATCCCATGTTTGTGTTCCAAATGCGTCGTGATATCGCCAAGCTTCATTTTGTCGTTGCAGATCATACCCTTCTCTTCGTATTGACAAGCAAACTCTAAGTCGTCAACGAAATTGTGGCTGGAGTTCATCGTGCCCTTTTAGAAATGTCGTGTTGAGTACGAGGCCCCACTACACGAAGAAAAGTAAGACGTACACGTGGTAAATGATTCTGACCATGCATATTAGAATCAGTGCTGGTGATCGATGCAAGACTGTTCTCAGGCCGAACGTCGGACGATGTGTAGAGAGACGAGTGCGCTTCATAGAGTCTGCCTGGGGTAAGCTCTCCCACATTTCCGTTTGCAGGTGATGCCTCCGAAAAAGGATCGTTGCCAGTGAGATGCAACCCACAGTTCTGGAGAGACCTCTTGTATGTTAGCGCTAAGATGATACCGTATTAACTCCCCAGTGCCAGTGACGAACCTGGTTGTTCTTCTCAACTGTAATATGGACCCTGTGTACAGCCTTCAAATGTCGAATGAGCGCCCCTTCCGTAGCCTCTATCACAACACTACATGGAACATCGCCTTCAAACCATTGACATACAATAGTATGACTGGTAGATTCTTCCGCTGCGTTTGGAGGGTAGCGTGATCCATGACGTAAATTATCGGCAATCCGATAAGTTGCCGTGTCGACGACACGTGGCGTTAGTAGTGTGTGGGTCGGATGGGGTATTAAACCCCTGACATAGACAGGGGTTTCCCCATCAGAAATGGAATGGATAGTCTGAGGGAAAACTGATGGCAGGCGAGACACGTCTTGTTCTAAGGGGGAAAGTCGAGTGCTAAGCCATCCCGTGATCTTTTCGTCAGGCGAAGATTCGTGATCCACGACGTCACTGGAAGTAGCCAATCTGCATAAACCATCCTCACCCGGGCTTGAAGATGGCTGATAGTGCAACTGGCTAGGACTACCGGGCACTATCCGCTATCAATAAATGTATTGGACCACGATCCAGGTAGGGTGAGTCTTGGACGTCGACGTTCACGTTACAGGACCGAGGAGAAAGAAGCTCACGCTGCTGAGGTGCTCTGGGGTGCAGTACCAGGTGGTTTGGCACCGACTGCACCACATAGACATAGACATCGGCTTGCAGCAAACTGTGCAAGGATGGTTGGTCACAGAGACAAAGTTCATGTTTTATGGTGGCGGAGAAGAGAGAAGATGTCTTTGAGGACTGGAGGAATGCTGGAGCTGAAGGCCAGACCGGTTGGTATTTATATTTCTCCACAAAGAGCAAACACCGCTCGACCCTGGAGGCAGTCGGTCCTTGTACAGGAACATGTCACGAAGTGTCGTGAGGGTGAGAAGAAAAAAGGGCTTTTCCTTCGAAATTAAGGTTTGGGAAGCCGAGATCTTGATGCTGAGGCAGTGTTAGCACCAACTAGGCACATCGGTATCCCAACCCATCCTGATCGTCCCAGAGAATCTGCCTACAGCCCACTCCCTCCTAACGCACACCTGTCGGGACAGCTCAAGATGTATGTGTTATGGGGAGTATGTGTTATTCGTTAGGGCGACATAAAGCAGTTCGGGAAATCTAAAAATCTATGGCTTATGAGGGAGTCGACCGTATTGAGAACAGCCGGCGTTCAATGATCGAGTGTTCGATCGAGTGCGCCACATGACGGGATAGACAGCTTTCGTCACGCATCTATAAGACTTCGTTATTTTAGATTTCACCTCCGCGATAACCTACCAAAGAGGACCAAGCAGACGCATACGTGAAGAGGGATCTTGACCTTGCGCTTGATGATAGCCGTGCTGTGCCACGGACTCAATAATCCATATTGCTCATGGATGGAATCCTTGTGAGGTGTCGGCGCTGGACATTTTCTCCGGGTCTTCGCATGATGCGGTTGGCAATTGGCGTTGGTAGACCTGGCCAAGACTACTTTGACGTCAGCAAAATCTGTCACAGGGATCGCAGCCGACTACTCCTCATGCACATCTGTGTTCGGAAGTGAACGTCGTGTGGCTCCGCTCTGAGTGCCATCTCAACCTTGGCACCGTGAGACGCAAACGCAGCGGGTATCCACGTCATACAGAACATTGCCCACCCAAGCTTCTTACTACCTGATTTCCAGGTGACCTCGATGGACCGGTGACCTTCTTTTGGTGGTGACCCGCAATGAGCCCAACCTTCTCATGTCTAATTGTCAGCGATGACATTATTGTCATTATCAGGCACTCTTCCACCGCACCAGTTAATCCCCGCTGTCAACGGCCAGCCGTGGAGGGATTGATCCTTCTTGTCCGAACCCATGCCCAAAATGCGAAACGATTAGCCTGATAGTTTGAAGTGGTGTGGTGATGAGATTACATAAAGCAAGTCGATGAGAAGTGGACCTGCATGTACAGTGATGCGGGATGGATTAGAAACGAGATCCTGTTACGCGAATGTGATGCGGCGCGAGCTTGTATTTTCGTCGACGAAGGAGAGCGTAAGTGAAAATTATGTAATCAGGCTGATACTGCGAAAATTGCGTTCTGTCACCGGCGTCACTGAACCAACGCACACAGACTGATCTGAAAAGAAAGCATTCCATCATCTTCATTTTTAGTCGTACAGCATCCCCAGAGTCCACTAATAAACATCTTCCACAAAGGAAATAAAGAACGAGCGATCAGAGCTCAAGCATCATATGTAAGTACTAGTAAGTAATCGACGTAAAGTCATATCTATACGTGTGGGTACTAAGTCTGTAGGTAGTAATAGGTAACATTCGGACGACTAGCATCGTAATTGAAACAATAAAAGCATCAGCTTCGAGGTTAAAAGGAAAATACAATCGCCCGATACGGCGAAAAATAGCAAATCAAAAAGTGATTGGAAGGCCCATCATTGAACCCGTCTTTGCAAATACCTCGCGCGTGCCCGCTCCATCGATTCGCGGAGCTCGAGACTTTGCCACATATTCTCGTCCTCCCTGAAATTCGACGCAATCGGCGCCAGAGAGTCCGACTCTGCTGACGTTCCACGTGCGATACGGTGGGCGGACACTACGCTTGCCCTGCCGCGCGTCGATCGGCCGGGCGAATGGTGGACCGAGTCTATTTCGAAGTGGCGTTTGCGCGGCGACGCGCTCCTAGGAGGTGGAACGGGGTATGGGGAGTAGGAAGGCGGGAGGGGAAGATCGCGAGGTTTGTGCGACCGACGAAGTGACCGGACAGATCCACGAAGAGATATGAACGGAGCGGAAGCGGACGACACATGATGGTTGTCTCGTTCCTCCTCTTTGGCGTCACTCATGACCACAATCTCGCGGCCCAGAGCCTTTTGACCTTTTTGGATAGGACGGGAGAGTCGATTTGCGGCAAGCGGTCACTTGCGATAGAGTCAAACATTTCATGCCAGGAACTTGGACACGTTGCAGTCTCACCGCTCGGTCATAAATAGCTTTGCGCTCTCCCGCCGCACCAGCCGATTTCTGTTTGTCGACACACGGCTGTGGAGGGCTGGGTCGTCCTGGTCGTCAACAAGGGAACTAAGCAAGAGATCGCAGACGAGTTTCAAAATCAGAGCCGCTCACCCACCGCAGACGTGGTACCGGCCAAGTACGCGCGATGAAACTAGTACTAAGACTATGCGTTGGTCCAGCATGAAATCATGGCAGAGGCACACTAGTACTGTGGCAATAATCGGTGATAGCGCATCGGAGATGAGTCATTCCGACTCATCACACCAACAAACACCCCACCCTGATTCTGAGGGTTCCGTGGTCCGTGGACCCTTCAAGTTCTTCCCTTCTTCTTTTTCTTTTTGCGGTTAATTTGCATTCTCGGGGTGCTCCGTTGTCAAATCGTAGCGGCACGTGGAGGCGCCAATCCCCGATCTGTTGTAATAATTGCTGCGTTAACAAAGTGAGCGCATGCAGGATGTCAAGCGGTTGAGTACAGTACAAGCTATTCCGACTCGGTTCCAAACGCGCCAATTCCTTTTATGTCCTTTGTCAAGGTTTTCGCAAACAGGTGTAATATTGATGATATTACCTACTAAAAGTTTCTCGTTTTCGTGCAGTGAGCCTGTCAACTTGAGGTATGTACTGGGTGGACTGGCAGTGGCGCGACCCAACGCGGATCACGGAACAACACAGAGCACATAGATATTATAAAACAATAAAACAAACAGATACCAAGATGCTTAACACTAGAGATGGTGATTCGTGGGTACGAATTTAGGACATGATACTATGATGTTAGAACCTTGCAAGCAACTTGAAGGTGGTATATATTTGATGATTAGTAAACACAAGTGAAATAAGTACCATAATATAGATGCGAGATGTACGTCGAGGGATAGTTCAGCGAGTTGGTGGAAACCGGCCGTGGCCAACTGCGGAACACTGAGATGGGCGGGAAACAGAACTGGAGCATGTTATATCACACAGGCGACTACCAGAACCGCCGAACTGTGGATTGAGGTGGTGGCGGTGATTGTGAAAGACCCGGGGGAAATACGAAAGTGATCGTATCATAAGAGTCAAGATGAGCTATAACCGCAGTAACCAGTACTTTGCGGATGAGACTGTAGGGTGCGCTCGCGAACTACCTAAGAGGTGTCACGGAGCAGCGTTGAAAATGGAAGATGGGCCAGATGGGCCACGCGCAAGGGAGAATGATGATGCCACGGGAGAAAAGCCTGATCGAAGACTTTCAATCTCCACTCGGGTCCTGTAGGGCTTGTGGCGGTGTTTCTGGTGGTTCTTCAAGGTTTCCCGCCTTGTGAATGCTTTATCGCAGGTATTACAGACGGACTTCAGGAGGGCATGTTTCTCCTTCACATGCCTTATGAGGCTCGACTTCGGCATAGACTGGGTTGTCGAGCATTGGTCCCAGCGACAGGAATAGTACACCTGTGAGGCAGACGTAACCCCGTGTTTACGCTCTAGATGTGAGGCAACGCCCTCCGCACTCAGAGTCACCCTGTCGGTACAGATTGTCCCGCAATCTGCCCAATGACAGGTAAACTCCGAGCTGGGAACAAGGTCACCAGATGGCTGTGTCGCGTCCTGCTGGAAATACCGTGTTGAGTGTACTACTAAGGCTTCATAAAAAAGGAGGGTCAGACATACACGTAACAAATTAATAGGGTCGTTCGAGGTCGCCGCTGCAAGAGGATTCTCATCCTGAGTGTTGACAAAGGAGTACTGGCTCAGAAGTTCCCCAGGAGCAACGGGGCCCGCATTACTTCCCTCGGCCCAGCCTGTTCCTTGGTGGTTCAGACCAAGCTCATCATAACCCGATCCAAAAATCGGGCGGGGGGTCTCTTCCTGTATGCACTGAGTAAGAATCCGGCATATAGTATACATAATCCAGTAACAGACCTTAGCTTTGACATCAATCCCATGTGCGGTCCTGAGGTGTGACATGAGCTCAGTAACTTCCACGAATGTGCCACACGTTTGATCGCGTCCCCATTCGCATGTGATGTAATTGCCCAGCCCCGCCCCATCGAGAGGAGGGTAGGATTCACGGTGGAAGTGAGCAGCGACAGGTTGAGTTGCTGGATAGACGTGCTCATCCACAAACTGCCTGCAGTGAGGGAAAGTTGAGTGATCCACAGCGAGAGCAGCCTGAGTAACCCCGGCCGCGGCAGGTGCTTCGTAGGAATACAGGCGATAGTGAGCCAGTGGTGGTGAATAAATATGGAAGGGGGAAATGGATGATATCCGTGGGAGAAAACGATTGGCAGTAGACCAAGTGTTATGATCGAGGGACAGTTGTGGGCCTATTGGAACACCAAGAGTAGAGTCCATGCCAGGCAGGCAGTATCGGCTGAGGGCTCAGCTGCCCATGGGAACAGACCTTTTATACCGAGAGCTTCTAGATATCCGGATCTGACAGTGTAATGTCCGCTGATGCTCAGCGCTCGACCTTCACTGCGAGGCGCGCCGGCGTAGTAATTTAGCTGTGCTTTTCTTGTGTGGAAAACACGACCCGTCAGCGCGTCAGCCGGGAAATGGATCCAAGGCGTACTTTCCACTGGAGATCAATCAAGTTCTGGATCTCACCACTATGAGTCCCACCGCTAACCAACTTCGACCCACCTAGCCAACCAGCTTTGAGTCCCACTGGAGTCCAACCAAATCCGAGTCCAAGAGTCGTGCTTTCCATATCCGTGCGTATCTCGGAATCCAGATTCGATATGTGGTACGTTTGCTTGTTCCTGCCAGCATGCACCGCTGAAACGTTGACTTTTCGCTGACTCAGGCTGTGTGTTACGCTCTCCTCGCAACCTCGAAGCACTCCAGAGTCCAGAACCTCTCCAGCTTCCTTCTCTTGCAGGCAAAAAAAAAAGACGAGGCGCTCATCCCCCTCAGTACGTTTCCCCCACCACCCGACGCGTCAGATGCACACACTGGACCTTCTCTTACTCAACACGCTCCTCGCCCAGACGCGCATAGCCGTGCCAAACTGCTCCTCGAACATAGTGTATATTCGGATGCGCTGGTCCTCCTCGAAGGCCTGATCACAGCTGACGATGGCCACGTTGAGGGCTGGTACCTCATCGATCATCGACTGGGCCTGATGACTGCTCGCGACGGAAACATTGCCCGATAGTGATATTGGTGGACTGAGTGAAGTACTGGATAGGGATCGATCGACGCGCCGCCTTTGGCCTCTTCCCTCACCCTCGCGGTGATCACTGAGTACTACTTCAAACATACGTTCTACAGCTTCTTCGGCGATACGCTCACGCTTTCCAGAGAAGGCTGTGCAGAACACACTGGGCGGTTTCTTGGCCGCTTCACCGCCTGATCTGTAATTACACCGGAAACGAAAACAGGTCAGTGATGGAAACCTGTAGGGAAACGAGGTGCGATGCCATCAGTATACTTCGGTACCAAACCATGTACTTAAATAGATCGATTTGATCTGATGTGACTCCGAACACATGAGGCCTTGATCAAGGCGTGGTTTGATCGATCATGATTCCAAGTGTGTTAACGCGGACTGAGGCACAGTGATACTCTTTCGGTCGGATCCTTCTCTCACTCAACACCGGGGGCAAAATTCAGTGATAGCTTCTACTGCTTCGCACATGCCACATTCCCAACGTTAATATTATTATGAAGGAAGTGCTAAGTCTGAGACCCACCTGAAATATTGGGTTCGAGGAAGGTTGTTGTGTAGTAACAGTCGGGACTTTATTACAAATTCAAGAAAGGTGGCGCTATAGCACTTAGCTTACTGAAACATAAGATTTTGCCCCGCCACCTTCCCGATACATGCCTGATGATATAAATATCGACACCTAAAGTTCCTGTTACCTTGTTGAAACTTCATTAATCATTTGTGAGGCGTGTCGGAACCATGCAGATGTCCTCATTGAATTTTTAACAAAGGCCCAACTGTCACTACGTAAAAACCTTCCTCAAACCCAATACTTCAGGTGGGTCTCAGACTTAGCACTTCCTTCATAATAATATTAACGTCGGGAACGTGGCATGTACGAAGCAGTAGAAGTTATCACTGAATTTTGCCCTCGGTGTCAACGTCGGCATGCGATTCTAATAAGCACGTATCAGACAAGCTTGCCGAGTTCGACAAGATTAAAAATTGGCAGGCTGCCAGCATTCCCGTCATCACCCCACAGCAGCATGGTGCGTAAATGCCAAAGCCAACGCCTCGCGGCCAGTGCGCGTGGCCGAGGCAACTCGGCGAGGCTTGCGGTGATGACGCCCAACAGGGCGTCGTACAGACGACGGAGCCGGGCGGAGCTTGCGCGTCTTGAGAGTCATAAGGGTGTCGACCTGTTTAGACTTGTATGACGTGAGATGAAATCAGAGACAACGATGAACCTACCGGTTCGGAGACATCAGGAACCCAGTCACCGCGGTGATAAGGGGGAGGTGGATGGATTTGTTCCAGTTTACCCCGGTCCCGCCGGCTGGGGGATCATTAAGCGATTCGTGGAAGTCAGATCAGGTTGAGAACGCACAGTCGATAAACAGTGAGGCCAACGGCAGTGCCGATTAGGACAGCGCTCAGCACTGTGGAGACGATCAAACCTGTGGGGGTAGGGCGCCGCTTAGCGGGAGGTAATTCTACATGAATAACGATGAGTAAATTGCAAGTGAATAACATGAAAGAGCGAGAATGAACGATGTGAGTGGTCGGAAGGAGAATATATGGTTCATTTTCATTCAAATTTGGTACAGTAGCAACCGGCTGGCGCCCACTGGATACCGTCCGAGCCAGAGCCGAGCCACGCCACCACATATCCAACATCCACCACGGGTTATCTTGATACACCCGCAAAGTACAGGAACATGCCTCTCCGCGAACCAGAACAGGAGGTAGAAGAAATGATCGCAGGTGCGTCTTCTTCTCTTCTTCCCCGTCTTGCACTTCCCCTTCACATCACATCTCCGTGCATGTAATCGCACTTCACACTCCACGCCTCTCTTTCGGGCGAGTGGTACAGGTGGAGCGAGGGTGTTTGCAGGAGGAAATTTCGGGGGAGGAAGAGAGACAAGCTTTCGAGATAAACTAGCGCCTTCCTTCCGGGACTGGTTCACAGGTGGACCGGGCTTGGCCAAAAATGGATTGTGCAATCCTGGAACGCTGAACGAGAAAGTAAACGGGAATTGCATGACTTTCGTAGCAAGTTCGTGAATTAAAATAGAAGAGATGTACAGGAGGAGAGGAGGAGGAGAAGGAGGAGAACGTCGACCGATGCTTGTATACAATCAGTGAGATCGTCGTCACATCCTCACCCACACCTGTCGTGGGAAAACACTGCCTCATCCACAGCACCCGGTCACCCGCCGTCACCATTTCTTCTACACTGATAAACAGGGGCTTTGAGAATATCGAGCAAGTCATTGGTCGACGCCGGACGGCCGTGTAAGCTAAGTTACTGGCACATGAACCTAAAGGATACACTCAGCGAAATTCACAAGAATCTCCGCAGGACAAGGTAAACCCGCGAATACTTATATGAGAATCTTGGGACATTCGAAACAAGCACCGGACAACACGCTGCATCCGCGGCCCTGAGACTGGCCGATCATATCGATCATCCTCGCGTGTCTCAAAAACCAAATCTCCGCCATAAATATGCGCCGTCACGCAGGACGGTCCGTCGATCCGGCACGGACAACACACCTCGTCCACGTGTACGACGATCATCGACGAAGGCGCAGCCGAAACGCATTCCTGGACGCCCTCGAGTGCGGGTCGAAATAGGCCTCGTAATACATGAACTCTTCCGCTTTGAATCCAAATCGGTTGTATAGATACATCTACATGGAAATCACACACAATCTATGTCAGTTCCATCTGTATTCGTCCCCATGGACCTCTGA
Source organism: Leccinum pellstonianum (assembly GCA_038091735.1). Taxonomy (NCBI): domain Eukaryota; kingdom Fungi; phylum Basidiomycota; class Agaricomycetes; order Boletales; family Boletaceae; genus Leccinum; species Leccinum pellstonianum. The sequence continues at coordinate 2,565 of JBBPPA010000268.1, read as the reverse complement.
TCGGCACAGGTATTTGGTCGAAGAATAATGGCGTTTCTGAGGAAAGGATGGATGGACGGAGCTGCGTCATCACCTATCCATCACCTCAACGACTGGCACCCTATCCTACCAGACCCTTTTCCGCTAGGAATTCCGGACAATAATTGGGTTTTAGTATTTGTCTAGTAAGCTTGGCGTGACTTCCATCACTGAAGTACTGAAGCATGTGGTTCGTGGCATGCCATCTCGACCGCCCAACCCCAACCATCATGCAACATCATGTTCACCAAACCAAACCACGATGGCGCAAATATATGAACTTGTATGGACCGCGCTTGTTTTTGAGTTTTTGCTTTACTCAATTCGATCATCGGGACAGGGTACATGATCGTGATGTACCTACTGACGCACCGAGCACTTTCCGTTATTCTGCGCTTACGTTGCAGGCGAAGGAAGCCTTGGTTCAAGTAAACTTGCGTAAGAAATTAGAATTGAATTCCAAAGATCCGTCCGTTAGACTCAAGAAAAGAGACATGCAAAGTAAATTTGCCCCGCAACTACTCAGTGCTGGGCATGTTTATTTACCAACAATCTAATCACGAATCTTCGGTGGAGATAATTTTTTTGTTGAGACCTGAGACGATCTTCTAAGATGATGTTGTATCTGAATCTGCCAGTGCGCGCCCGACAGCGATCCGAATCGTACTCAAATCATGCTGGCCGTCCGTTGTTCTTCTCTCAGGGCGACCCTGGCGGTGTCGAAAGATGTGACTGGGGACACTGGAAATCGTATAAATCACTAAATTCAGAATATACAACAGACACAACCTGAGAGCAGGGCGGCGTTGTCATGAGAAATTTCCGAACAGTGCGGCCGTCAACGTTTCAACCACGTGAACGTCTTTTTTTTCCTTCCATTTTGCTCGAGCCAGGACAAGTCGGCATCTGTGCCTTCGTGACAAAACAACAATTTCGGGCACCAGCCACAAAGCCACTTACCTGCGGAGATAACATCACTGATCGAGCGATCGCGATCATTTCATGTCAGGAACTTGGACACGTTGCATTCCCGCTGCTCGGTCATAACAAGCTTTGTGCTCTTCCGCCGCACCAGCCGATGCCTGTTTGTCGGCTGTGGAGGGCAGGGTCGTCCTGGCCGTCAACGAGGCGACTGAGCCGCTCACCCACCGCAGACTTGGTACCGTTAAAGTACGCGGGATAAAACTAGGACTATGCGTTGGTCCAGCATGACATCATGGCGGAGGCACACTGTGGCAGTAACTTGAATCGACAGGGCACCGGAGATGAATCATCACATCGTGACACACCCCATTTCGATCAAGGGGCCTTTTTTTTCTTCTTTTTGCGGGCAATTTGCGGGTGCACGGTGTGCTCATTGTCAAACACGTGCCGTTGCTTCGAAAGGATGACCTAACTCAAGAAAAATTTGAAATCATTGTCAAGGAGTGTGTTCCGCCTGTGTTACTTACCGCTTAAAGACGCTCATTACCAGCCACAAGGAGGTATCAACAAAACGGTTTGATTGCACACACTATATCGCTAGTGTGAACGACATGGTGTACTTATTGTTTTGGTCGAGTTGGATGGAAACGCAAGTTTCGCACGCCCGTTATATGCGTTCCGAATAGCGGGCCACCTCTGAGTCGGTGCATAAGGTCGGACAGGTGATGCTAATGTGAATGTAAGGGAATTGGCCAGAGTGCCACGACCAGGGAAGGACCGTGTTAAATCAAAAACGCATGCCGGTAACGGTGAGGCCAATGAACCGTTGTTGAACACAAAGCTGAGTGCCATGGATATAGAATCAACGAAAATATTGTTAGGAGCCCATTAGGACCAAACAAGAACAAGCCGCACCTCGGCCTCTGAATCTTGCCGTCGTTCACTTGCTCACACTCGCGCCGCGACAAAGTATCTAAAAAGGACGACTGATGTCGAAGTTCGGATAGATTCGATTCAAACAGAGGGGGTATTGAAGCTCTCTGAGGCTCTCGATGTCCCATGCTAGAGGCCCACAGCAAAAGCTTCTTTGGATAACAGTCAAGCTTAACTCAAAGCTGTTGGATCCAAGGTGCATCAATTCTATCCTTAACACAATTTCCGTATATACACAGAGAGAGAGACAATAGTGAATCATAATACTTGGGTGATGGAACGCCTGCATCCCCTCGAATAGTACAAGGAACATGATCCATGTTCTCAATTTCTCAGCTACTCAGCACAGATATGAGGACACGTGAAAGATAAAGGGAGAAAGAGAAACGATACGCGATTGCAGAGACGTAGGGTGAGCTGTTGCAATGGATGTCAGGATAAGCATAAGTCGGAAGTAGTGTCCACTGACACCCACGATCTAGGGGTGGGAGCGGGAGAGGGATGAAAATGTTCAGGGACGAGGAAAAGGACGAGATGTAGATGCGTGAGCCTGAGCCTGAAGGTGGTGACCTGCCAGTGGGAGCACGTGTTGTGCGAAGGTGGAAGTCTGTGGCTCCACCTGTGCATTGCTGTGGTACCGTTCCACATGTTGCGACAGTGTTCGCCGCCTTGAGAACGTTGCTTTACAGG
>JBBPPA010000267.1:0-27081 GCA_038091735.1 Leccinum pellstonianum | reverse complement strand
ATTCTGACATCTGCTCACTCCAGTCCAACTGCTTGGCTGTTGTCTCGTTTCTTCTTTGATGTCATCCCACTCCGCATCCTCCCGACGATCATTGTCTCTACGATGTTCGTTGATTTAACCTGACGAACACAAGACTCTTAGCACTGATGCATTTCTTTTCAGGACCTACTGGATGGCTGGGCTTGCTCACAGCGCAGCCCACTTTTTTCAAATTCTTATTCATTCTGGTGCTATATACCCTTGCCATGACCCTTTGGGTGCGTGTCCTTTTTTTGTGCATATATGTCCCACTTCTCACTTGTGAATCCACAGAACTTCCTCCTCGCCCCTCTCAATCGTGCCGACTTCCGTCGCGCACGCAGACCGACCCTTCGTGATGCGTGCATGACCAAATAAGCTAAACGTGGAGAACGCGTCGACCGCGAGAGGCACCAAACGCAAGCATGTCGAGCAGCTCGGTGTCATCTGTTCGCATGGCAGGGAAGTCATCTTCACCTGCCGACAGGCTCAGGATCGCGCCATTCGTCTTGGAAAAGCCGTTCTCAACTTCCATTTTGACACAGAAAAGGAGGAGCAGAAACGTATCGAACGCACCTCCGAGGAGCGTCTCAAGGCTCTCAAGACCGACGATGAAGAGGCATATATGAAGCTCATCGATACCGCAAAGGATACTCGCATCACCCATCTCATCCGACAAACCGACACTTGTCTTAATTCCCTTGCTCAGGCCGTCATGGCACAACAGAATGAACAAGGTGGCTTAGAGTATGAATTAGAAGACGGCCCAACCAACGAGTACGAAGAAGCCCCAGAGGACAAGGGCAAGGTAGATTACTACGCCGTCGCCCACCGGATGTCCGAGAAGGTCACCAAACAGCCTTCCCTACTCATCGGTGGTGCCCTCAAGGACTACCAGTTCAAGGGCTTGCAATGGACGGTAAGCCTGTACAGCAACAAACTCAACGGCATTCTTGTAGACGAGATGGCGAGTTCTTGTGTCAAACCATGTCTATATGCGTACTCACCTTCCAATTCAGGGTCTCGAAAAGACGATCTCACTCGTCACCTTCCTCACCGAGGTCAAGAAGTAGCGTGGGCCTTACCTCGTCATCGTTCCTCTCAGCACCATGTTCATCCGGTGAACTCGCCAAGTGGGCTTCAGGCAGCGGAATTTGTCATGGCACACCCAGATGGTAATCAGGAAATACAATTCGTAACACCTTCAGACATCGAAAATGATCTGCAACACCATTCTCTCGGCGACGGGTCCACCGGCGAGCTTGTTGCCTTCCTCCAATGGAAGCTCCGCGAATTGACCGCCAGAGCCCATTTGCTGAAAGTGGCTCGTTTTCGGGATGCAGACGGAAAAAAATATACCACTGTCCTCCATACAGCACTTTATTGACCCCAAAGGTTATATCCCGTTGAAGAGTCCATTGCCACATTCCGTGATACCTCGCCAAACTACTGAAACCATCCCTCCCACGATGCTCCAGCGATTTGAGTGGAGAGAGTTTAGGTCGTGTCCAGTAGTGCAATATTTCACTTCGCCTATGCTACATTCGGTTGTTTGGACTTGCGTGCCTGCTTAGTAACATATTCGCTGACTTATCTCCCGCCGGCCTTCGGCGGTGTTCGGAATGAGTTTTGCCTTTCCTCCCACACCCCCCCAACATGCCCTCAGGCAGCGATTCGAATGGATCGTCTCGATCCCTACGATCAAGAGGAGCTGCAGCTGCCAGTGAGCCCAACAATCGTACTCGACGCAAGCAGAACGCCCCACGAACTACGTGGACTCAGGACGAAACCGCTGAGTTGGTCCATTTCCTTTGGGGTCAGCAGGCGTCAGCAGGCGACAATAACTTCAAAGACGAGACGTTCAATCAGGCCGCCGCCGCAATAAATGCAAAATTCCTCTCACAGAAGGTACCGAAAAACAGCCGTTCTTGTTCTTCAAAATTTGCCAATGTAGAGTCTATTTCCATCGCTCGGTGTGATTTATCACTGACTTGGATTGTGCCGGCGGTGCCGCTGTAGCTCAAGGCCGATTACAACATCGTAACAGAGATCAAGTCAGCGTCTGGATTTCACTATGACGATGAGAAGGGGGCAATCGTCGATGAAGCCACCAAAGACGCATGGGAGGGCTTTTGCCGTGTATGTTCCCATAATCCATGATCTATCTATACTACTGATTCACGGGCACATCCAGTCCCATCCCGGCGCCTCGAAATTCAAGTACAACAGTACAACCGGGGCCGCGGTTTGGCCGTTTTGGACGGAGATGGTCTCGTTGATGCCACATCGCGCAAAGGAAGCGCACGCATACTTTCCCACACAATCAAGGTCCCGCAAGCGTGCTGGGAAGAAAGCCGCTACCGTTACTACCACACCCGGGCCTTCAGGCCCCTCTGAGTCGGCCCCCACCACCTCCACCGTGACCGATGTCGCGATCAATCACAGCTTGCCAGAAGACGATGTCGTCATGGACGACGCCACACCTAACCCAACCGGCGCCGATCCGAATTTCATGAAGCCCTCCACGCCGTCTACGTACCTATCACAGCCCTCCCCATCGACTTCATCGGCCGCTGTCACAAGTGTCAGTCGCGGCAAGCGCAAAGCCAGCGGTGTGCCAGACTCGATTAGTGCTGCGTCCGACAATCACAAGCGCTCCCGCCCTTTGTCCGTCACGGCTCAGGCGCAGCTGGATGGGAGTGATGCCATGAGACGGCTCGCGACTGCGCTGGAAGCAATGCTCGAAGAACGTGATCAAAAACCCCCGACCGTGACGGTCCCTCCGCCTACTACCGTGACTCAGGCAACGGCTGGTCCTAGTAACTTGAACTCGACCATCGTGACTCAGAATTCCGGCATCATCGATCAAGCCGGCGACATCCTCGTTTCTCTCTCCCTCCCTCCGGATCAAACCAACGCCATATCTGCTTACATGCAGAATCCGGTGAACATCAACAATGTCCGGTTTTTTATCAAGTTCAATCAAGAATCGCGTGAATTTTGGATCAAAGAAGTGTTGAACGAGATCTGGGCAGCTAGGGCGAAGAGGGCACAGATCGAGTAAGTACTAGAAGTCGTTCATCGTGTAATCACTGGCATGTACGTTGCACGTTATTGCCGTTTCAAGATGGTGCCTCTACTAGGCTATGCTGACGCGACCGGGTCCCACTAGGTTTCTGATACGAAAGGCATTGCAGTACGTACTAACGTTGTACTAGTGAATCTAGTTTGGCACCCGCCGTGCTCGTTCCATCGCCTCGCGGCGATAATCCGCCCACATCGCCTCGGCGATCCGATCTCGGCGATCCAATGCTCGATGCCTCTCGGCTCCATCAGGCGGTCCCTCTCCAAGTACCCCGAGCACTGTCGCTTCATCATCCTCAGCGGCCTGCTCCAAATGGTGAGCGTGAAATTCCGGTGCGAAGAAAACTTCCGGATCAAGATCTTGAATAAAGTTGTGAATAGCACAAAGTGCCGCCGGAATGCGTGCTTGTGTATCCAGATCGTATTCAGCAGGAATCGTGAGTATCCTCCACTGACGCTTGACCACTCCAAATGCCCGCTCGATCACGTTGCGAAGTCCGGCGTGGCGAAGATTAAATAGTTCCTCTTTATTCTTCGGCCTAGAATTGATAGGTCACGGTCACGGTAAGCATTGTTATTTCCTCGTCGAAAGCAAGAACTCACTGAAGGTTCGCTTGACGCCACTCTTTTAAGTGGTAGCGAATGCCTCTGTAGGGAACCAGAAGTGCGTCTGACCCGCCAAACCCAGCATCAGCAAGAAGGTATTTGCCTTGCGGCATTCGGAGATCATTCTGGTGCGCACTGTGCCATAATGTTGCGTCTGCGCTTGCACCATCCCAACCAGTCATCGCGTACGTGAATACAAGATCGAAGTTGCACGCAAACAAACAGTTTTGCGACAAATATCCTTTGCGGTTCCTCATGTTGGGATGTTCTTCGATCGGCACGAACGCACGAATGTGCGTTCCGTCTATTGCCCCGATACAGTCCGAGAAGCGTCCGAACCGTGGATCGCCCGTTATCTTCGGTGAGATCGGGGTATCTGCAGTGGGAAAATTGACATATCGTGTGTAGAACGGGGCCGATGAAAAGAATTCGAGCTGTTCGAGGAAGTACCTGGGGGTTTGTACGTTCACCGTCTCGTTATATGATCAAGACACCCAACTTTCAACACACCTATTTATTGTTGTTGGTGAGTGTTGGAATCTTTCAGCGACCTGACGTGAACCCAAGCCGGTCACACAGGTATACAGGAATATTGCAAGTTGCTGGTCCACTGAAATTCCATGACGCGATCGCTTGAATCCCTGCTCGGCAAGTATCTCTACAAGCGCCTCAAACACCTCGAGCTTAACCCCCAAACAGATCTTGATCCGATCTTCGTGACCGTTCAGAAGCTCGAGCACCCATGCCTCGCCGGTCAGGATGGAGGTGTGGTGCGGGATTTTTTCGGTGCGGGACATAAAAAGTAGTTGATAATAATAAGCTGCTTGACATACGATCATCGCAAGAAGGACGTTGCGTCGCTCGCGACGGCGCAGCATAGCCTGAGCTTCGACATCCATGGATTCGGGGGTGGTGGGGGAGGGGGGGGGGTGGGAGACCCTGAATCCTGTGCGCGGACTTCTTTTAAGCGAGTGAGTAAGCAGGCACGCAAGTTCACACAGCCGAATATAGCATAGGCGAAGTGAAATATTGAAAAGATTGCACTACTGGACACGACCTTACCGTTGTTGACTGGCTACGTTACATATCTTCCCAAGACGTCAGATTGGCCAACCCAGAATACGACTTTACTCGATCGATCGGTTGGGCTGAAGATGTATTGCGCTCTATTTGCTCCGCATGGTCCAAGTCATCCGGAGTGCACGAAGTAGCCAAGTCGGTATTTTCAACGGCGAAGTGTATCCCAATAACGCACGGCCTACGTATCCCCGAGAAATCATGTCTTCCCACCTCCAACGCCACCAAATTTGATTTCCCGATAGTCAAGTTCTCTTCGAGCCATGAAATCAGTAAAGATATGGAGCAGTTCCTTCTCGCTTTAGGAGTCAAGAAACATCCTCCTCTACTGCTCTTTTTGACACAGTGAGCTGATACATCACATTCTTAATATGTTGACTGAACCGAGAATTTCCAGGGAAGGCCCGGAAGGGTTGCAAACGACATCCGATGTCATCAATCATCTCGTTCAGCGAGGTAGCCTTAGTGACTCGGACACTAAGGTTCTGAGATCTCATGTTTTCGCCGCGAAAGGTGCCCACGGTGGTAGCGATCGATTTCGCCTCAACCAACTCTACCCGCCGACGGAGACATTTCAGCAATTTGGTTTGCCTCTCATTGATTGGGGCGGGAGTACGGAATGGCAGGATGCATCCCGCAAAGGTAGATCTTCTGCATCATCCGGTCTGAAAATTGACTGATGTTTCGCTTAGAGGTCCAACTTCTGTATCATCATGGCTTGCGTCGCTTCCCGCCTCTGAAGGAGATCATAAACCTGTGTTCAAAAGACACTGAAATTGGCAAAGTTGCCTTCGACTACCTATGCAAACACCTTGGATCTCAGTATTCGGACTCTTATAACGCCGACGAGTCTCGAAATATTGCATTCGTGCCTGCAAAGATCACGGGCGGTGATATATGCACACAAGAATTACTCACCCGCTTCTTGGATATAATCCAGCGCATTTCCACCAAAGTTTACGGTCTCTCCACCGGGTCATATCGTATATTCTATCATGCTACTAGATCCATAGCATTCAATTATGAAAGAACCATATACCTCAACCTTCATTACTTTGAGAAATGTCGTTCGGGAACGCTTACAGCTAGACGAGGGACACCGCATGAAGGACACGCAAAGCCAAGCCCGACCGATCGCTGGTCGCCCTCCCTCTCCATCGCTCGTTTAATGCCTTCACTGCCTCTTTTTGGATCTGAAAGCTCGCCGGTCGCCTCTGTTACGTTTTGTCGAGCACCGTTGCTCGTTCAACACCCCCGACTGCTTGCTAGTTGCTCCCACCACCTATTCCACGCCCCCGCTGCCTATGCGGTCCCGGCTGTATGGGAGTATCCCTTGCTTTTGATTAAGAGCTTGATAGTGGTCCGTCACCTTTATTTCCTATTCGTCCGTGTTTGGCTCATGCATGTTTGCTGTCTCTAACCCAGTTTTGGAGAGCGTATATGAGATACGGTGGTGGTGATGAGATAGGGTAGACTCTTAGAATACTGGCTCTTTATTCTTGACGGAACTATGCTTATGATCTGGATCCATGCATTCATTTATAGAAATGGACCGGGTCAGACGTTAAGTTTTTGTCGTTGGTTGTCACTTTCAATGCCTAGTTTGCGAAGCACGGTTGTTTTGCCCGTCAGCCGGCAACTAAGCAGACATGATGAGGTGACGAGCGTTCCGGGCCGCCGTGAAAATACTACCAACGACGAGTCTCCTCGAGTGAATACGGCGCCCAGAAGGACTGTAGGAACCAGAGGCAGTGCGCATCATATTTCTCCCGTGCGTACTAGTGACTAGAAAGCACGGCCGCACTTCGTCGGCAAATACCTTGTTTACAATGGTTCGGTTTTAAGTTGCTTCACCCTTTTCAGCCCAAGAGCTCGCTGTTATCCCCGTTCAAGTTGTCAATATTATCGAGTGCCGCCGCCCGCTCAGTGCCCCCACCGCTACCTCTCGAGCCCGACTACTCGCTGCTCATCACTGCCACCTCTTGTTGAGCCCCACAGCTCGTTCAACGCCCCTGCCAAACTCAACGAAACTTTATCCATCATGACTCCGAGTCGGACGTATCTCCGTACGTGGCTCACTGAACGAGGTCAGTTCGTCTTCGAACGCGTTTTGATTCAGCTCAAAAATCACATCGACAGTCACCGAATGTCCATGGACGCTCGGTCTCGTTTCTTCTATCGGTGTGTTCACCCTGGCACGCTTCTTGCTCAAAACTTGTCTCGTCCTCGCTCAAACTTTTATTTTACCCGGTGCTAGCGTGCGTTTCTTTCATTTAGATACCAAAAACGACGTAGCTGACGGTTTCTTGGCTCAAAGTTTGGAGCAGGAAAAGGCGCTTGGGCAGGTGCGTGACTGCTTCTCGAACGATCTTTACACACTCAAACTCGACGTCATGTATAGTCGTCACTGGCGCGTCTGACGGTATCGGCAAGGAATTCGCACTCCAGCTGGCCACTGCTGGCTTCAATATCCTGCTTGTCGCCCGCAACAAGGCCGCGCTGTCCGCCGTCGCAGCGGAAATCTGTATGTTATGTCGTTCTCATCCCGTCCCATATATGCTTGGGTTTACATTCCGCCTATAGCGAGCAAGACGTCCGGAAAATCGAAGACTCAAATTCAGTTGGTGGACTTTGCGAAAAATGACCCGGCAGCACTGAATGCACTCAAATCCACGGTCAGTGGCTTGGACGTCGGTGTCCTCGGTCTCTTCCTTGACCTTGCCTGTCCACTAACCAGTGGCGTAAACGACAGTTAACAGCGTTGGCAAATCACACTCGATTCCGACATACTTTGCTGATACGACGGAAGAAGAAAACGAAGATATCGTGGCAGTCAACGTAAATGGTACCGTATGAGCTACGCACGCCGTGCTTCCTGGGATGATGCAGCGGTCGATAGTCTCATTCTTGCATGCAATGACTCTGACGAGGAATTTCGTCGTAGAAAACGCGGACTAATTCTGAACATTGGGTCTTTTGCCGGGCCAAGTCGCTTCCCCGATGCTCGCGACTTACTCGGGCACGAAAGGATTTGTGGCAACCTTTACGAGTGCACTCGCTGAGGAGATCCGCAAGCACAACATCATCGTCGAGAACTTGAACACTTTGTCGTACGAGTCACCATTTCGTCTTCTCCCTCTTGATGCTCAGCGTACTATATTAGGTTTCAAAAATGTCGAAAATCCGTAGGTCCTCGACATTGATACCCACACCCAAACCATTCGTCCGTTCTGCCTTGAATAAAATTGGGTTGTCGTGCGGAGCGGCCATGACCGACCGACCTGGCACCGTCACGGCATGCTGGAGCCACGCATTACTTGACTATGTCATCCACACCATCGGATGGAAATTGTTGGCCTTCGCTCACACTCATAAGACGCTCAAAGATACCCATCGTCCGAGTCGCGCTATGAAGAAAATGGAGCGGGTGGCGAAGAAGCAGTAGTGGAAAATCGAGTGGATGGGTCAGTCAGAATCGATCGACCTCATCGAACAACGACTTTTGTTCTGTCAGATAGAGATAGTTGACGAAGGTGACAATGATGCTACATACCAAAATTACTTATTCGTTCCTCATGCCGACTTGCAAGCTCAAGATCGTACCCATCGCATAGGTCAGACAAAGGATGTTCGCATCCTGCGTTTCATCAGGAGGCAATGTACGCTCGTGCACGATACAAGCTCGACATCGATGACAAGGTCATTCAAGCTGGTCGCTTCGATAAGAAGTCGACGGTGGAAGAACAAGAAGATTTATTGGTGAACATTTTCCAGTTAAGCACGCTATATTTATTCCCATCTCTCTCTCTCTTTTTTCCTCGTTGACGGACCATCCTCGAAGCAGACCAAGAGGAAAAGATCGAAGAGGCTGGTGGCATGAACGACGATGAGTTGAAGATTTTTCCGCGCTATGGACATGGCTCGCGAACGAGAAGCAGACGAACACTGGAGAGCTACTGGGCACCGCGGCAGACATTCACTATCAAGGGGGCGCATTTGTACATATTGAGAAGTAATACATAGCAAGACGGTGAGTGGATTGCGAGCCATGGTCGACTCGTCGCGTGGTGTGTCTCACAAGTTCGAGACAGAAACGAAGATTACGTCAACATTGTTGGGTATAAGTGCAAATGAGATCGTCGACCCTGACTTGGATCGCTACAGATTCGGTTATGTGTGAAACAAACAAGACAATTTCAATTCCGATGAGCTAGCTATCGTGCCAATTCGTGCGCGAGTGGATGAAAGCTATCATGACAATTAGAGACTACGTGACTACGGGTTCCTTTTTTTATATCATCCGAGTCGACTCAGCGTAACCGTCTTCCCAAACAGAGCCGTGGCCCGGGCACATCATACACTTTTCGGAAGCAACACCCGTCTTTGAGATTTGTAGGCAGTAATAGGTCCCTATGACCAGCTTCGTGCCATGAGGTCACTCAATCTGAAATTTGATTCGGAGGGCAAATGGGTGGTATTTACCCATGTTGGATGTGTCAGACCTTGTACGGGTTCGGTGCTCCTTTACCTGCGGTGTGCTATATGAGATTGCCAGGTTGGCATATTATATCATCTACCTTTCTGCTGTACCCAGTGGCATTGGTCCTTGGCAGTATTGCTAGTGAGGACACCATCCGTTGCAATCGTTTACATTGCTTGATCTGACATTGCCTTTATCATAGCAACTATATATTTGATTGTAACATTCTGACAGTTTGAGCATCAAGATGCCACCTTTCAACCATGTAGAAATATTCATGCAAAAGGATTGATAGGGTAGTTATAATCCCAACCGGCGTGTTTTCGCTTTCTTTTCTTTCACTTACCGGGGAGTACTCTACTCATGTGCAGCAATTCGGTGGTTCGAAAAAATGGGTGATGGTCCTGACGAGGACACTGGAATGTGGATGGTTCGACCGTCCACTCTTCGAGATCATTCACCCGACTACTCGGTAATTCACATTGACACTATTTTTCGCGCAGCTCATTTGATACCTATTTACGGCGACAAGGAGATTTCTCCTTTGATAAAACCTCACCATTGTTATGATACGTTCCAAGCATTTTATGTTAATAAGTACGCTGATCACCACTCTTTCGAGTTTGCAAGGTAGTTTACTTGTACTTACTTACTACTTACACTACCCGTGGGATAATTGTATGACTCATCCCGATTCTTTGCACTTACGCCACCAACACCAACGATCTCATCAACGAGATTACCACGCGCTTATGGTCCCTCCCCTCCCTACTAGATACGTTCCAGGCATTTTATGTTAATAAGTACGCTGATCACCACTCTTTCGAGTTTGCAAGGTAGTCTACTTGTACTTACTTACTACTTACACTACCCGTGGGATAATTATATGACTCATCCCGATTCTTTGCACTTACGCCACAACGCCAACGATCTCATCAACAAGGCTACCACTCGCTTATGGTCCCTCCTCTCCCTACTACGTCATGCTGCTTGCTGCCTGGAAGCACGTAAAAGAGAGTACAAGGATTCCATGATGAACAGAAGGCAACACCGTAACGTATGTACTTTTCTCTCTGGTCTGCGCGTAGCTTTTCATCTCACGCATAGAAGCCTGCCTCTTTTTATCTACTAATCTTTCATGCGTCGAGATTGAACTCAAGGCCGAAGACTTGTACGACAAGGAGAAGGTCGACCTAGAAACGATTGTCGTCGAGGACGTTTTCAAGCTCCAACATGTTCAGGTAACGCTATCGCACATATGCACCTTCTTTGCGCTAATTTTCTACAGACTGGGAAGATGTCCTCGGTATCATCCCATCCTCGCCCTCTTGATCGGTAGTATCCCAATCGCTACGCCCACTGTCATGTCCGTAACTCTCGCTGTCAACGCTCAGCGATTTGCTCACAAGGTCATCGTGACGCGCCTCGCCGCCATCGAGGAACTCGCTGGCGTCACGATCTGACCAAACGGGTACCCTCACCACCAACAAGCGCATCATCGACAAGGCTACCATCCGCACCTACAGTCCATTTCCGACGGCGTCAAGATGGGTACTTCACCACCAACAAGCTCACCATCATCATCAACAACGCTACCATCCGTACTTACGGTCCATTGCCGACGGCATCAAGAGGGGTACCTCACCACCAACAAGCTCACCATCACCATCGACAAGGCTACCATCCGCACTTACGGTCCATTCTCTGCCGACGACGTCAAGACGGGTACCTCATCACCAGCAAGCTCACCATCACCATCGACAAGGCTACCATCCGCACTTACGGTCCATTCTCTGCCGACGACGTCAAGGCGGGTACCTCACCACCAACAAGCTCACCATCACCATCGACAAGGCTACCATCCTCAATCCGGTCCATTCTCTGCCGAAGATGGCTTGCCAGGTACGCCTCTCGTACTGAAAACCAGGATGCAATTAATTCTTCCGTTTCAGTGTTCTGTCTTGTCCGTAACTCTCGCTGTCGGCGCTCAGCGAGTGACGCGTATCACCGCAATCGAGGAACTCGCTGGCGTCACGATCCTTTGCTCTGACAAGACGGGTACCTCACCACCAACAAGCTCATCGTCACCATCGACAAGGCTACCATCCGCACTTACGGTCCATTCTCTGCCGACGATAGCTTGCCAGGTACGTCTCTCGTACTGAAAATCAGGATTCAATTAATCCTTCCGTTTCAGCGCTCTGTCTCGTCCGCAACTCTCGCTGTCGGCGCTCGGCGACTTGCCAAGCACAAGGCCATCGTGACGCGTATCACCGCCATCGAGGAACTCGCTCAGGCTGGCATCACGATCCTTTGCTCTGACAAGACGGGTACCCTCACCACAGCAACAAGCTCATCATCGGCAAGGCTACCATCTGCACTTACGGTCCCTCTACGGACGACGTCATGACGGGTACCTCACCAGCAATAAGCTCACCATCGAGACAAGGCTACCATCCGCACTTACGCCGGTCCATTCTCTGCCGGGAACAAGACAGGTACTTTCACCACCAACAAGATCACCATCGACAGGCTACCATCCGCACTTACGGTCCATTCTCTGCCAACGATGGCTTGCTAGGTACGCCTCTCGTACTGAAAACCAGGATGCAATTGATTTTTCCGTTTCAGCGCTCTCAGTGATACTTCTCGCGCTCGTACTGGCATCAAACTATTGGATTTCAAGCCATTTAATCCCTTGGAAAGGCCGTCGTGCCGTGTATCGCCACCATCGAGGACTCGCTGGCGTCACGATTCTTTGCTCTGGCAAGACAGGTACCCTCACCACCAACAAGCTTCCCATCGACACCACGGCGTGACGATGGCGACGCAACGGCGACGCATCGACGACGACGATGACGCGTATCACTGCCATCGAGGAACTCGCTGGTGTCACGATTCTTTGCTCTGACAAGACGGGTACCCTCACCACCAACAAGCTCACCATCGACAAGGCTACCATCTGCACTTACGGTCCATTCTCTGCCGACGATGTCATGTTGCTCGCCGCGTACGCCTCTCGTACTGAAAACCAGGATGCAATCGATTCTTCTGTTGTCAGCGCTCTCGGTGATACGTCTCGCGCTCGTGCTGGCATCAAACTATTGGATTTCAAGCCGTTCAATCCTGTGGACAAGCGAACGGAAATAACCTACCTGGAGGAGTCATCTGGGAAGTTGAAGCGTGTCACCAAGGGTATGACGGGTATCATCATTGAACTTTGCACTCGCAACAAGACGGACGAAGTCGAGAACAAGCTGGAGGCCGATGTTGAGGAGTTCGCCACCCGTGGTCTTCGTGCGCTCGCGGTTGCTTATGAGGAGTTGGAGGGTGACGATCCGGAGGCGGAGGGCAACGGTTT
Organism: Leccinum pellstonianum; assembly: GCA_038091735.1. Taxonomy (NCBI): domain Eukaryota; kingdom Fungi; phylum Basidiomycota; class Agaricomycetes; order Boletales; family Boletaceae; genus Leccinum; species Leccinum pellstonianum. The sequence goes on along the minus strand of JBBPPA010000267.1, from coordinate 14,455 downwards.
CGAGTTGATTGGTCTTCTCGCCATCTTCGACCCCCCTCGGGAGGACACTAAACAGACCATCGACGACGCTATCGCTCTAGGTGTCAAGGTCAAGATGGTTACTGGTGATCAACTGGCAATTGCAAAGGAAACTGGTCGTCGTCTCGGTTTGGGTGATCACATGTATCCCGCCAAGGTTTTGAAAGACGGTCCTCCCCCAGGCAGCAAGCATTTCAGCCTTGATGACATGATTTTGGATGCGGATGGTTTTGCTGGTGTCTTCCCCGAACACAAGTACGAAATTGTCAAGCGTTTGCTGCTGCTGATATCGTGCTGACTGAGCCAGGCTTGTCTACTATCGTCCACGCCATTCGTGGACCGCGGATCATCTTCCAACGTATGCGCAATTACTCTATCTACGCTTGTGCTGTCACCATCCGTATCGTCGTCTGCTTCGCTATCTTGGCATTCGCATTCAAGTTCGATTTCCCTCCTTTCATGGTCCTGATTATAGCCTTGCTGAACGATGGTACCATCATGACGCTGTCCGTTGATCGTGTCTTGCCCTCGATGACACCGGATGCCTGGGATCTGGCAGAATTTTCTCGTATGCAATCGCTTATGGCCTTTACTTAACCGCTTCGACGTACGGGATTCTTTGGTCGCGTCCTTCTTCTCGCTGACATTGCTTGTGCTGTCACCATCCGTATCGTCGTCTGCTTCGCTATCTTGGCATTCGCATTCAGGTTCGATTTCCCTCCTTTCATGGTCCTGATCATAGCCTTGCTGAACGATGGTACCATCCTGCCGCTGTCCGTTGATCGTCATGAGTCTTGCTCTCGATGACACCGGATGCCTGGGATCTGGCAGAAATTTTCTCGTATGCCATCGCTTATGCCCTTTACTTGACCGCTTCGACGTACGGCATTCTTTGGTCGCGTTGTTCTTCTCGCTGACATTGTTTTTAGCTTCGCTCTTGTCGCCATTATCTTGAGGACTTCCCTCTTCTACGAGAAGTTCGGAGTCAACTTCAGGCGCTCGCGGTTGCTTATGAGGAGTTGGATGGTGACCTAACCAACCCCAAGGTAGGTATCAGGCTTCTTTGCATATTTGTGCACGCCAATGCGCTTTGCATGTTAGCGTTTCGCCGCTGTCATCATGCGCATTCGCGAGCCCAAGACCACCGCCCTCATCTTCGCATCGGGTAAGATGGTCGTCACGGTGCGAAAAGCGAAGATGATTCAAGGCTGGCGTCGCGCAAATATGCTCGCATTGTGCAGAAGCTCGGCTTCAATGCGAAGTTTGCGGAGTTCAAGATCCAGAACATCGTTGGTAGTTGTGATGTTAAGTTCCCGATCAGATTGGAGGGTCTTGTGTACAGCCATGGGCAGTTCACGAGGACATCAAGCCGACAATTGGTGCGTTTCGAATGAGGAGGGAGCGGAACACTTTTCGGAACTTAATGTGTAACGTACCACTGTATAATTATTGTACTTATTGTATCTTTGTATAAACTTTTATACTTTGTTTGCTTTGTGCCTATTTTTGCACTTAAAATGAAGGTTCACACTGGTTTGACTTGAATGAAATGTTCTTGACATGCCGGGATGGTGTCATATACAGCCTTTAATTACTTATACCACTTCTTTGTATTATTTTGAGCCAGGCAAGGATAACAAGCATGACATAAGTCCAATAATTGGCAATAAGCAATGTGCTGTTTTCCTGATTAGTAATACCAGCACAAGATAATATGTTCCTATTTTAGACTTTCTGATACCCCCTTGCAAACTACTGATATCCCCTGATAATCATATCTTGTATGTATTTTATTACTATGATAGCTTGGGCATCAAAATACATCTCTTGGCCATACTGAACTAATCATGCCAGAGGAATGATAGTCATTCACCAAGTACACCAGTCTCTAGATAAAAATTCCTTTTGTTACATGTATTTCTTTTACTGTCTTCATATTCATATTCCTAACTTTCTGCTGTCAACCTGACAATCACTAATATTCTCTGTTCTAGCACTAAATTAGTTCATTGTATCAAGTTTACACATGTTTGGAAGATTCATTATTGAGGGCCATATCAACTCTATCTTTCTTTTATCAACCTGGCAATTACTGATATTCTCTGATCTAGTTCTTAGCTCATTGTATCAAGTTGATATATGTTTGTAAAATACATCTAATTGGAGTTACTGATATTGGATGATCTTGCATTTAGCTTATTTTAGCAGATATAATCTCTTCATACCACTTTGATAGGTTAAGCATCAGGATGCCACCTCTTAAGCCCTCATACTTCTTCTAATGCCATTTATTCATACTTTCAACTTTTACTGTTCCCCTTTACTACTGAGATGGTTTGAACATTAGGATGCCAGCTGGCTCTTGGTCATGTTGAAGTAATCATACCAAAGACTCATCAATAGGTAGTTATAATCAATTGCCAACTAGTACCAGCATGTCATATTATATTCATAATTGATCATGCTGAAGTTCATGAACTAATCATGTCAAAGGACTCATAGGTAGTTATAATCAATTGCCAACTAGTACCAGCATGTCATATTATATTCATACTTTAGACTCTCTGCTGCCTTCCTTGCAACCAATGATATTCCCTGAAATTGTAGTTACCATTTTGGCACTACTCTGATAGTTCGAACACCAGAATGTCAGTTCTTGATCATGCTGAAATAATCATGTCAAAGGACTCATAGATTGGTATAATCAATTGCCAACTAGTACCAGCATGATATATTATATTCATTCTTTAGACTCTCTGCTGCCTTCCTTGCAACCAATGATATTCCCTGATCTTGCAATTATCTTTTCATATCAGCCATACATTTTTTGATACTACTCTGATAGTTTGAACATCAGTAGGTCAGCTCTTGGTCATGCTGAACTAATTATGTTAAAGGACTGATAATCATTCATCAAGTACCCCAGTGCTGAGATAACATTTTCCTTGATATGTATTTCTTCTACTATCTGTTCATATTCTTAACTTGCTGCTGCCTACTTGACAATCACTGATATTCAATGACTTAGGACTTATCTTATTATATCAAGTTTATATATGTTTGTAAGATCCATCTGGCTATATCAGCTCCTCACCAAGGATTGTCAGTCAGATATCTTCTAGATATTCAAATGTTGCTGCAGGCTCTCAATGAAGTTTAAAGATTAATATTTGCCATGTTCTTTCAGACTGATTTTATGATTGTCAGCTGAATGCCTTCTAGGTATTCAAATATTACTACAGGCTCTTGATGAAGTTTAAGGACCAATGTTTGTCATGTCCTTCCAGGCTGATCTTAGGATTGTCAGCCAGATATCTTCTAGGCATTCTATTGTTATTATAGGCTCTTGATGATGTTTGGATTATAATTATTGATCAGGGTCTGACCTGATATTATCACACATATATGTTCTGATCAATAGATTGACATCAAGAAGGTAAATTGAAATTCATGATCAACTTTTGCCATGTCCTTCCAGACTGATTTTAGGATTGTAACCCAGATATCTTCTAGGCATTAAAATGTCACTACAGGCTCTGAATGATATTTGGATTATAATTATTGATCAGAGTCTGATCTAATAATATCACACATACATGTTGTGATCAATAGGCTGACATCAATAAGGTAAATTTCAATCTAATGATCAATATCTACCATGTCCCCCGTGGCTGATCTGGATGCCTTCATCAAGGCATACTCAGGCATCTCAGTGTCAGTCTATCTTCAGAATGAAGATGAATTCATAATTGCTGATCAACAATTACCTATATGTATCCTGCTGGTATTCAATTGTAATTTATATCTGGATATATCATCATCTCCCCAATTTCCTGATGACCTCCCGACGTTGCACGTGCAATATTGGTGCACTACGTTACTGCTGCATCGACCTTTGTGAGCGTTCTGTCGTACTAGTCATGCTTCTTGAAGACTCACTTATGCCTTAGCATCCGGCATGTATGTCTATCGAGCAAACAGTGCGTATTTATTTTCGACCTTTCGGAAAGATTATAGGTCTGAACTTCACGTCAGTAAATCGGTGAACAGGGACAACACAGACGTGCGTGCTGCGAGCAAGAAAAATCATGAGCTTTGCGTTGGCGCGGCAAATCATATCGCCTCTATCGGTCGGTCACTGTCCCTGGTGCACGAGTGTTTGCTGACCGGGATTCGCCATTGACGTTTTACCGCGAAAAGTACTGTCATCAAGGTGCATTCGTCTTCCTCTGTTTCTACGTGTTCGCCGCCGCTATCATGCACGCCACGAGTCGTGAGTACATTGTTTCGGATGCGTCCTCTAATACTGGACTCATGTGACCTGTACAAGTGTCGGTCTACCCAAACGACTCGCAAGCGCGAATGGGGCTAACCAAATGTATGGATGCTTTGCAAGATATGGAAGCTGTGTGGCCGTCGGCAGCCCACGCTCATGAACTATTGCGTGGGTGCGATCCTCTGAACAAAACCGAATCCAAACAGGCAGGCCAGTTTCGGACAAATGATTACGCGTCAGAGCGGCCAAAAACGACAAAAACGTGCTGCAGAGCATGTCGTTGATTCGGAAGACGCTTACGAGCGTTCACACATGCACATGCCCCTGAGCGGAGGTTCGCTCGCCCCGTCGCAGCCGTACGCTCAGACTTGGCGTTCGACACAGTTTACCGTTGGTCTACCGGGGTGTCGACAGGAGCTGAACATAGAGGCGACTTCTCACAGACGTCATTACCGGCGACACAATCGTCGTCTTCTTCGTCGTACTATCCTTGGTCCTCGGAAGGGACCTCGTACGCACCGTTCCCGGGGACGTTGACGACATCTGTCCTACCTCAAATGTACAGCACGGGTTTGATCGGCGAACGACGACTGCGCCATGATCAGACGTCATCGAACAAGGACAGCCACGGTTGAATGGACAGCCACGGTTGAATGGACAGCCACGGTTGAATGGACACTCGGCGGGTGGTACGGGTGCGCATGGATGCTACGAATCGACGAGCGGGGGGCGGTATCCTTAGTATTGGAACAATTATACATCGTTTCCGCAAATGGGGATGGCGTATGGGCAGGCGACGCACGGTGCCCCGACGCATGAACAGGAAGAGTTGTATTTGAACGGGAAATATTTATGTACGTAGCAGACCTTTCTTCTGATGTGATTTGACGGGGAATCTCGACAGATTATGCACATCTACTCTTTAATAGAGGCGGACTGGATTGTCCGAACAAGACTGCTGTTCACGTGGACATCCTCGTCTTCGTCCCCATGATCCTGCACGCTCCCGGGACGTTTAAAGACGCCTCGTTCCTAGCCTCTGAACAATACCTATCAGTCGGTCTATGGTTTATATGATGTGCCTCGTCTCCGTCTTATATTGGACCTCGATGTTTCCACTCCGTTAGAATCAGCGGCCATCGTGCTCTGACTTTTTTTCTCCCTGATTTCGTATGGTGTCATTGATGGCCGTCGATATGATCCGAGATGCCCACCTTACGCTATCTTTTGTACCTAGTCCGGCGGTAATGTAGAATGAATCCAGCCAGGGTGTGATGAGAGTGAAGTGGTGACCGGTCGCCGGGTGTTCGCGTCTTCTTGAACGTTCATGCCAGACGATTTCCTGCCCTGCGGTCGAGCCAGTCTGCTCGACCTCTCTGATCCGTGCCACATGGGCAGCATTCGTTCCAGCCGTTTTCGTCGCCGCACTTTGTCTCTTATCCATTCCTATTCCTCTTCCTGCCGTCGTGCGCAAGTTCGTCAGCAAGCTCTGGTCGCCATTCAACGAGTTTCTCACTCTCCGCGAGGCAGAGGCCTTGGACGCTGATGATCCTGTCACAGACGAGGCGGAACATTCTCCCATTACCGGCCCTGCGGTCCCACTCTGGCGCACGGTCGCTCTCGCGTTCGTTGCACTCGTACAAGCACTGCTTTGGCTCTCTGTTGGCGCATACATCCTCATCACGCACGAAATAGATACCTGGACCGGCGTTTGTGCCGTCCTCGTCGGTTGTACTTGGGTCTATGGCGTATTCAAGCCCGTCTTTTGGGCAAAGGCAACTGCGCCCCTGGATCTTTTCTGGTTATATTTAGCCCAGCTGGCTTGCGGTGTCATCCTACTCGTCGGTCTCATCTATGGTCACCGAATCTTACATGTCCCTCTGGAACCTCGCGTCGAGGTTGTCGGGCTCATATTCAATTTGGTCGCTATCGTGTTGGAGCTGACACTGGTTTCAACCATGCCTATGCAACTCCCAAGCGATCGCATCAACAAGAAGGACATTGTCAGTTTCGTATGGTCACTTTGTTATCTTCCGCTGACCTCCATATATGCGTTCAGTTTATCAAGTATTCTCCGGAAGACTACCTCACCATCTTCCAATGGGTTACCTTCCACTGGGTTTACCTGCTCATTAAGCGTGGTACCAGCGCCACCTTGAACGAGGAAGATGTCTGGAATCTCAGTCCAACGGCTCAATCTCGTCCTGTCTTCAACAAGTTTAAAACTATAAAGTAAGTAAATCCACCCTATTCATACACAAGTAAGAATCTCATGGAACGTCAGGGGCGCGTCGCTTCTCCGTCGGCTTTTATGGGCAAATTCTCTAGATCTCTCGTCAGTGCCTCGTGTTCTCTGTCAGTCGCTCCTGACGCTTGTTGTTTTCCAGCATCGACTTTCTGCTTACGCTAGTCAGCGTTCTGTTCAACTATTCATCCCCGTTTTTCCTCAAGTGAGTGAGCTTTCCGCAAAAATTGCATCAACTAAGTTTATCCTTCAGAGTCATTCTTGAGTCCATTGAGGATGGGGCTACCGAGGAACAACGTACTCAGGCGTACATATATGCGTTCATGGCATTCCTTTGCACGGTACTCAAGGTAAACCATCTTAGTTTCTCTGTCCCGAGTATACAACGAGCTCGATTACAGGCAGAAGCAGATGTTCAACATCTTTGGTATGGCAGACGCGCTGCCACGCGCATGCGTATGGAGCTCATGGCAGCCATCTATGACAAAGCGCTGAAGCGCAGGGACTATTCGGGTGTCATTGACAAGGACAAACTAAAGGAGGAGGCAGAGAAGAAGTCTGGCGCAGCTTCTTCCGAGAAACCAACTGCAGATGATCCCAAGGCCGGTGCCGACGTTGGCAAGATTGTCAATTTGATGGCCGTCGATGCGAATAAGATCGCCATGATGGTTTCAGGAATGTACATGATCTACGGAGGTGGGTTTTGGGGGGTTTTGGGTTGTTCGTGATGTTTGACGCGTCGACCACCTTTAGGTCCTTTGGAAATCATCATTGGCTCGATATTTTTGTACAAGTATGTCTTCTTTGGTATCTCGCTAGTGATACGCTCACGGTTCATGTGCGCAGCCTCTTGGGTATATCCGCTTTCGCAGGATTTATTATCTTGATTATCGGATGGCCGCTCAATAGCTATGTCATGAGGCGTAGCATTCGTATCCAAAAAGGCGTCTCTGCGTCCCGTGACAAACGTATGACAGTCCTCAATGAACTCATCAGTGCCGTCAAGTTCATCAAATTCTTTGCATGGGAGGAACGATGGATTGACCGGGTGATGGATGCGAGAGGAGTTGAATTGGATTGGATGGTCAAAGGTTAGTCGCATTTTACCCGACTCATCGACCAATGACTGACACAATATTTTTTGGCCTTGCGTTTGTCCCGTCGTCCAGCTCGCATCAACTCAATCATGTTCACCACCCTCTTCAATTTTGCGCCTATCCTCATTTCTCTCATTTCCTTCTTCGTATATGTGTACCAGGGTAATAAGCTGACAGTCGCGATCGCATTCACTGCCATCGCGTTGTTTGGCATGATTCGGTATGTAGAAGTTTTGCTAATGGTTTGCTGAGTTCTCATTGACACCCAACAGTATGCCATTGAACATTATCCCTGCTTGGACCGTCCAAATTCTTCAAGTACGTACATCGCTATACAAGCGAATCGCACTTACTCGTTTCATCTGTGCTATTAGACTGGTGTTTCGCTACAGCGGATCGAGACATATCTTGAAGAGGAAGAAGTAACGGAACAGGTGTCGTCTATCAAGCGTGCCCGGGTGCCCGCAGATTCGCTCGTGACGGATGAGGGTCTTGCGGTCGAGGGAGGAACATTCAAGTGGAATGAGGTGCCGGAGGGAGCGGCTAAGGATAAAGGAAAGAAAAAAGGGAAGACTGATGATGATACCAAGAATAGCAAGAACGCCAGGTCGTACACGAACGACAGTCGCAGCCCGAGCGAAGAGACCACTACGGCCGTCGATGCGGAGAGTTTTACAAGCAGGTCTGCCGTCGAGGATCACAAGTTTGAACTAAAGGACATATCGGTGCGGTTCCCTGACGGCGAGCTGACGCTGGTCACTGGTCCTACTGCGAGTGGGAAATCTGCATTATTGGTGAGCCCTTGTTCTTGTTCGCACCCGAAGCCAACGTGCTTACCTTTGTCTTAGCTTGCACTATTGGGTGAAATGACGATCACTAGCGGAAAGCTGATCATGTCCAAGAACACTTCCAACATCGATGAATGCGGCAATATGCATGCCATCTCTTACGCCGCACAATCGCCGTGGTTGCGACACCAATCTATCAGGGACAATATTCTGTTCGGGTACCCGTACGATGAGGAAAGGTATAATGCTGTCGTAGAATGTTGTGCACTGAAACCAGATTTGGACATCCTGGAAGATGGGGACCAGACGGAGATTGGCGCAAGGTATGCTTTGTTTTGGAAACACCTGAAGTGTATTGAGTGTCTTGCATAGGGGTGTCAGTTTGTCTGGTGGACAAAAGGCTCGGTGAGTCGAGCATGTATAGACGTGGGTAGTTCTCTGATCACCTTCGCCCAGTGTTGCTCTTGCTCGTGCCGCCTATGCTCGGACAAAATACGTGTTGTTGGATGACCCCCTGAGTGCCGTGGTATGACATTTCATTGCTCCTTCGCCGTAACAACTTCCTGATCGTCTTCTTGCTTATAGGACAGTCACACAGCAAGGTTCTTGTACGAAAGGCTCTTGCGTGGACCTCTTCTCGCCGGTCGTACAGTGGTAAGTCCCAGCGTTTTTATCTGAACTTCAACACATGCTCCATCTGCGCATTAGATTATTGTTACGCACCATGTCGAACTTGTCCTTCCTGGGGCCTATTATCTCGTGCGAATGCTTGACGGACGGATCGATACCCAAGGAACTGTAAAGGATCTGCGCGCCCAGGGTATTTTGGAGCATATCACCCAGGATTCGGAAGCCCACGAGAACCAAGAAGAACCTGTCGCTGCGGGCGACGCGCCTGTGGACGGAACTCCTGCGGAGCCTGCCACGGATGGATCAAAGAAGCCAAAGAAGCTGGTCAAGGACGAGCATAGGGAAATCGGAGGCGTGAAGTGGTCTGTCTACAACGCATACCTAAAGGCTTCGTGAGTAGCCTGCGGTGTCGGCCGATTTTCAAGCTGCTCACATTATAGCACTGCTTAGGTCGTATTGGACGTGGCTCGTATTGACGTTGTTGATATTCAGCACCCAAGGTCTGGGAGTTCTCGAGAAGGTCTGGATTCGGGTAAGCATGAACAATATTGTTGGAGACACCGCTTCGAGTACTAAACAACATCATGATGTCCAGGAATGGGGCCTGGCCCATGGCAACAGTACAACGGTCGCGCCGTACACCTTTACCTCGACTGCCTTGATGGAGAACGAGACATTGATGAACGGATTCATCCCCTCGCACGATATCAGTTACTACTCGAACCCCTTTTACTACGTCCAGGCCACCCATAAGTTCTTGTGGTTCGATCTTCCGGATGCAAACCAAGAGCCGCTGTTCTATGTTGGCATTTACGGCGCAATCGGTTTGACCTCTGCGATCATTGGTATTCTGTCTACGGCAGTGCAGTACACGGGTGCATTGAGGGCTTCAAGGCTGATCTTCAGGCAGCTATTGGTAGGCGTGGTGAGAGCTACGATGCGTTGGCATGACGTGACCCCTCAGGGTACGTGCTGAATCTGTTTCGTTTCGTCGATTGATTGACTGACGGAGGATGAATTAGGCCGTATGTTGAATCGCTTTGGAAAAGACGTTGAGACGATTGACACTAACCTGGCGGGTTCGTTGTTGGCTGTGAACGCGTCATTATCGTCGTTTGCTGCTGCCATCATCACTGTCGCGTAAGTGATTCTTTATACTTTTTGGACGATGAAGTTTGATGTATGTGTTTGGATCTGTAGGGTCGTGTTCCCGTTGTTCGTGATTCCCGCTACCGTTATCGGCTACGTCTATCGCTTGCTAGCTATCGGATACCTGAACACGGGCCGCGATCTGCGTCGCATGGAGTCCAACTCTCGATCGCCAATTTTCTCTGGGTTCGGGGAGTTGCTGGAGGGTATTGTGACCGTTCGTGCATTCTCTGCAGAGCGACAATTCATGGATGATTTGCACGGCAAAATCGACGTGACGACCAAGGTGGGGGTGTTTCCTATCACTTCTACATTGTTTGAAGTTGACACGTCGACATGCAGATGTGGTACAACTTTTGGATGACGAACCGGTGGCTCTTGCTCAACTTTGACACGCTCGGTGGTCTGGCAGTGCTTATAACGACGTTATTTGCGCTCGCTGGATACGTCAGTTCTGGTACTGCGAGTCTTTGTATTACGAGCGCGATGACGTTCACGATGAGCGTGTATTGGGCGTGTCGGTTCTGGACAGCGCTCGAGCTTGATTTGAAGTAAGTCCCTCTACATGTGCTACTTCATTTGCTGATGGTTTCTGGATCAGCTCGGTCGAGCGTGTTGTCGAGTACCTCGATCTCCCTCAAGAGCCACCTGCTATCATCGAGTCCAGTCGTCCCCCCGCTTACTGGCCGTCGAGCACGAGTTCGAACCCGTTGATCAGCGTTGAAGATCTAGTGGTCAAGTACGCGTCGGATCTCCCTGCGGTACTGAAGAACGTCTCGTTTGAGCTTGGTGCGAGGGAGCGGATAGGTCTGTTGGGCAGGACGGGCAGCGGCAAGTCGACGTTGGCGACGAGCATTCTGAGATTCGTGGATCCGGTGGAGGGACGGATCTTGATTGACGGGATTGATATTTCGAAGATTGGTATTCATGATCTGAGGTCGCGCGTGGTGAGTGTGTTTGGAGGAGACATGACTGGAGAGTTCAATAAGCTGAATTGATGTTTCTAGACGTTCATTCCTCAAGATGCCACCCTATTTTCCGGGACGCTCAGGGACAACTTGGATCCTTTTAGTGAGTATTTTTTCCGAGTATGACTGAATGCTGGTGTTCATGCTTGATTCACAGATGAACACGATGACGCAGACTGCCTGGATGTACTCCACCGCGTTCACATGCTCACTGAAAGTAACTACCAATCACAGCGCAACTCGCGGACACCCAGCGGCGAGTCCACGCCCCGTGAAGACGAAGCTTCCACTGCAGCCTCGACCTCGGGGACAGAAGTCGACAGCAAGACTACCGTCACGCTCGACACACAGGTCTCAGCTGGCGGAAACAATTTTTCGCAGGGTCAGCGGCAGTTGATCGCGATGGCTCGTGCGCTGTTGAGGCGGAGCGCGATCATCGTGTTAGACGAAGCGACGAGCAGCATTGATTTCGCCACGGACGCCAAGATCCAGGCGACGATTCGGGAAGAGTTTGGCGATTCGTTGTTGTTGACGGGTGCGTTTGTTGCTGTTACATCGATTGCACCGTACTGACGAAGCTGTTGTTTGTCCGGCGGTCATATAGTGGCGCATCGACTGAGGACTGTGATTGACTATGATCGGTTGATCGTGTTGGACAAGGGCGAGGTAGCCGAATTCGACACGCCACTAAGCCTGATCCAAAAGGAAGGCGGGATATTTAGGAACATGTGTTTGAAGAGCGGGACGTATACCGAGTTGGAGAGTGCGGCCAAGGCCAAGGCGGAAGGGGATCTGATGCGGCAGCCGGTGGAGGTGTGGGGTCCTGAGGACTGAGATATTGATGGAATGGAGCGATGTCAGCATTGGTGCTGTGATGGTTTGAGCGTATTGTGCTTATCTCGCTTTGCTTTGCTCGACAACTTGAAACTAGCTACATAGTCATCTTTCTTCGTATGCATTATCTGGAGTCATTCAATATTCAATCCCCGAGAATGTCGACTTCGCTTTCACAGGCAATGGTCTCCTCAACCTTCCATATCGCGATGCCTCTGTCGTGCTAGTTCTCACTGAAAGTCGTTCCGAACAAGCACGAGGTCACCGAAATGAACCTCATTTTCGATCTCGGCAGCCGCCTCGTCCGCTGCGACCAGCCTGCTGTATTCTGTCCAAACCTTTTCCTCTTCTGCCCTCCCGGAGGCAGACCCCTAGACAGGAAGACAGTCGTTCCTTCTAATAGGGACGCGAACGGATGGACTCCAAACCGGCCGCACTTCGAATCTTAATCAACCTGTTCGCATCATCGTCATCATATCAAGGTGAGAAGGAACCAGTGTAGTACTGACAGAAGGACCTACATACGAACAGGAACGACGGGCCGTGGGTGGATCATCTATCGGATACAAGATCCCTGACAGAAACCAGCTGCATGCGATTCGAGATCAAACTAGAAGAAGAGGCCAAGTTACATACATGGTACACGAGGACAGGAATCGTTGGTCACAAAAAACGAATCTAGGGAAACTGAGGATTCGGACTACATTTGACAGAGCGTCATTGAGCAGACCCAAGCCGGCTGCCCACCCGGAGAAGGAGGGCGACGACAAAGAATGTAGCAACCATAGAAAACATCTCGCGTGGATGACCGGGGAGCATTCCCCAACGTCCGTGTCCCATTTATGCTCTGGCGCATACCTGCTTGTCATATGTATTGTCGTGAGTGGTTGGTAAATGTCAGCAAATGCTCCCGAGTTTGAGAAATATTCTGTTAGCGTGGTGAGGATAGATCATCAGATCGTAGACAAAGCGAACGCAGCCTCGATGACAGGAATTCGGCTCTGAGCCTGGGACTGACTGAAACGGATAATGTCATGTACTTTCATCAATTCATCAAACCTAACTGAGGTATGGTCGACGATCAATAAATGGTCAACATTTCAACAATAACTCCGCCGTAGCCAGCTTCCGGCGATCTGATGATCGAAGCGAAGGAAAGACGTTTAAACCAACACATCGCCTGTGTATACTTACCATCGATTGAAAGGCGCTGCAGCGTGCTCTGACGTGGAGGCAGGCAGCCGCAGGCTCATAAAGTTAGGGGTGGTAGCCCGAGATTTTCCGGATTCTCCGACATGAATTCCTGGAGCCTTTAGGGTTCCAGGTTTATGGATGGCGTCTTGTCTGTCTGCAATTTTTCGCCCCATTAGGAAATAGCTTATTAGTCACCCTGTTTTGGGGCTCGCTTGCGAAATGGCTTAGTCACGTTTTGCGCCACTACGTCGCCAACCTCTTTTTATCGGTCGCCATTATCTTCGCTCCGTCAACGTCATCCACATGGAAACTTACAATGCATAATGAAGACTCCGCTCGTTTTCCTGGATCCGTGCTGACCGTGAACGCAGTTGAGCTGCTGGATGGTGTAGGTCTTGCTCTTGGTGAGAGCGTCTCGACGCACGAGCATCGGATATCGTTTGTCGCACTCAGGCAAGTTTTCGATTTTGAGGGAATTCGTTCCCAGCAGGTTGATCACGGATTGTTGTATCCACTTGGTCCCCGAATATCGGTTTTTGTCTTGAATGTTGCAGATTTTGTTGTGGAGTACCTGTTTTTGACCCACAAATAACTTGCGTTGTCGTGTACTGCTCACTGGGTCTCTGTTAGCGCGCGCGATAAGCTTGCTTTTCTTCGAGATACTCTCCGTGTCCATGGACCCGATTGTTGTTGTTCGCCGTTGATCTTGGAATATCAGGTGTGCGTTGCGATGTTTATTGCCCGGCGTGCGACGAAGAGCGTCAATTTGAAGGGGTGCTGATGCTTTGCGTGCTCGACGGCGCTCGTACGCGAACGAATCGGAACAGGCTCCATGGCGTCAATTAAATTCGGACGTGCAGTGGCATCGTGGACGAGATGTATCTGATGCGTCCTCCACATGCAGCGTTGAATTTGGATGTTTCGGATGTCGCCGTTCAAGATGGTGTTTTTCCTGATAAACGTAGCCGGGAGGAGAAACTGGCAATCATTGCAGATTGGCAAAAGGGTGCCTCTCAAGAGGCGAATCGGATCGTTGTCTGTGCGGTGTGTGCGTTTGCTCGCCATCCGGGTGAGATCGAGGTTGTGGCATCTTGCATGCCGTCGGTTTGGTTGACACTGAGCGACAAGGGGACATACAATTGTATGGTCATTGCAGGCATTGTTTATTAGCTCGTGGCGTAGTCTGTTGACCCTCCCGTCTATGTGTGCCGCGGCGGGGCACCAATATATCACGACGACTCATCGACTTCCTGCAC
>JBBPPA010000266.1:0-27100 GCA_038091735.1 Leccinum pellstonianum | reverse complement strand
GAACAAGGGATCGTATGGCGCAGCTCGACTCCCAAGGCTTCACAAGACGTCTGCGAGATGCCGTCCTCCACCTCGGGAGGAGCATACGCGCCGAGTACGAGGGGTGGGGGAGGGGAGAGGCGGACAACGTACTAGTGGCCGACGACCTTTCAGAGTCTCGTGGAGGATTACGACGATCAGTTTCGGGAGGAGTGAGGTCGTCGCGTTGTCTACGTTCCCTTGGATGGTCGTGAGATACAGTGAGACGCGAATCCCGGAAGCGATCTTGTGCAGACCGAGCGGCCACCGGAGGAGGCTCTCGGCGAGAAGCATGCACGCCATCACGATCACCGCAAGACTCATCGGGAGTCAAACGGCGACGTGGGGGCGTAGGATCCCTTTCTCTTGCGCGAGGGGGCGGGGACGAAGGACGACTGGTTCTATGGTTGGGAGAATAGGAATCTGGAACATAGGAATCGATGAGCTGAGCGGGTGGAACGGGACGTTCTTCCCTGCGAGTTGATTCTCCAGGGCGGTAGTGGCGGTCTGTGTAAGACATGTCCTCACCACTGTCCGCACGACCTACACGTGGGATAAGGACTGCACCGTTCCTGGACGACAAAGGTTTGTCAAGAGGGTCATCACGAAGATCAGAGCGCTCTGCGCGTTTTTCGCGAGCGGAGTGGACAGTGGGACGAGTCCAAGTAGACTCCTGGGTGTGTACGTTGTAATAATAAATGCCCTGGCCGTTTCTGGAATGCTTGACCTCCCAGTCAGGAGGGAGTGGGTCGTTGTAGTCAAAGCGGGCAGTTTTTGAGTCGGTGCCGTTCCTTTTTTCGCGGTCGAGACGGCTACCCATCGCTGTAGCCTCAATGATAGACGGGTGAGAAGGATGGACGAACGGCACACTGGACACGACGGGCTTGGGTGGCAAGGGGTGCTCAAGCGTCCCGAAAGCGTGCGCCCGAGGGGGCAAAGCTGCGGAGGCGGTGCGCTCGACGGTCTGCTCTTGTTCTTGTGGCTGGCGCGTTCGCGGTGAGTCGGCCGTTGTTGGGGGGTCCAACTTGGGGTGGCGGGCAGACTTGGCTGGTGAATGGCTGCGACGTGGAGCGTCGTCCTGTGGGGCGCGAGACTGGTAAGTTAAAAACTCGTCCTCCTCATCGCCGCCCAGCGAGACGGCGTCCTCGACGTCGTCGCTAGCAGAAAAAGTGCGCTGCTCGTCGGCGTGCGCGGCGATGCCGGACTCTTCTTCGTGACCCCAGTCAAGCACTTCAGTTTCGTCCTCCATCGCGGTCGCTGTCTGGCAAATTGGAAAACAAAAACGACCACGTCCGCTCCCATGCCATACACTATACTCCGACTAAATTATTTGATACTCCGACACAATGCCGAGAGTGTGCCGCTCCGTCCGAATCTTCCCCATGGCCATCCTTCCATTGACGTCGCCCGCGTACCCGACGCATCCGCCGCCCGTCTCTGCAAATGCGCCGCTATCCAGCCGCGTCCCCCTCATTTTTCGGCGTCTGCATAGATTCCAGCAGATGGTGCGCCCGCTTTGACATCACCGCCGACGAGGCTGACGCCTGTGTAGGACTTTGAGCTAGCCCTATGGCAACTGTCGTATCTCTGTCTCGCCCCAAAGAGAGTGTGAGCAGTCTGGATTGCTGTATCTGCGCCGCTGACGGAAAGACAGGTACCGCAATGTATACTACCACAAACGTGAGTGTATGCTGCATGAGGGGGCATTTGGGATTGACGCGTTTGCAGAGACAAAGAACACATGGGCAAGAGACGACCCAGCCATACTCGTCCTCCTCTTTGGCTGTCTTTTTGGTGTGCACATCTCCCTGCTGTTTGTCGTCCGCCTGCTCATTATTTTCTCTAGCGGCAGCAATTGGGTGGTCTGTGGTGTATTCTTACAGCGTCTTGGACACGGTCAAGCTCGCGTTCATCATGATCCTCCGCGATTTTCTGTTCGTAGGCGTGATCGCCGCGACCCTACTTCGGTATATGCGCCTGTATGCGTGTCGATCACCGCTGACATGGCTTCTGTTAGGCTCTTTGCCAACAAAGTGCTCCTATCCCCTTCCTCTCATTCCTCCCTGGTCGACTCGTCGGTCGAATGGGCATATGCATTCGACGTGCATACCAACGCTTTTTTCCCTCTTTATCTCACGCTGTATATCGCGCAACTGATTTTACTGCCTATTGTCACAAAGGACAAGTGGGTCTGCCTTTTTGTCGGCAACACCCTCTACCTCGCAGGGTACGGTTTCTCTGCGTCACATGTCTTCGACCCTAACCCCTTTCTTCCAGATTTGCTCAGTACATCTACGGGGTATACCTCGGACTGAGCGGTGCGCTGATCCCTTCGTCTCACTTGGCGCCACACGACCTAACTTGTCCATAACAATAGCTCTTCCATTTTTGATACGTGCGGAGATGCTTCTCGCTCCGTTGTTGCCACTGTTTGCGAGCTATGTCGTGTCCTTGCTGGGGTTCAATGTCGCAAACCATGCTCTGCAAGTATACTTTTAGTAGAATGTACTTCGTTAAAAAATGTAGCCACGTATCTCAGCCCTTCATTAGAACCCCGCCGCCAAGAGTGTCCATTTTACGCGAAACACGCCCTTTTCTACCTAGCACGTCGCCCAACACGATGCCCCCCATCACTCAAGCTCACGTCGAGAAGGCCATCGAGCAGATTGAACATCGTCGCAGACCCTCAAATATTGACTTTACTCAGCATGTACTTGAAGACGGCAACGTTATAAGCACCCAAGAACGGGTCATAAAAGATGTGCGCACACCGCCTCGCACCCCGCCGTTGCTGACGACCCCCTTTGTCCTAGGTGCAAGCGCCAGCGATGAACATCCCCACGGATGCTCAGTTCTTCTCGAAACACGATCCATCCAAGCCAGACATTGGCTTCCTCAAGAACCACTTCTACCGAGAAGGTCGGATAAGCGAGGACCATGCGATATGGATCATCGAAAAGGCGACAGAGATCCTCCGGGTCGAGCCCAACGTCCTCCAGGTCGATGCCCCAATCACAGGTCCGTCGCTGGTCTCCCGTTCCTTTTTTGCCCGCCATGCTGATTGTCTTCTCGGTCGTCCCAGTCTGTGGTGATATCCATGGACAGTATGTGCGTGGGCGGGTTCTTTGTCTATTTCCAACGCTGTGAATTGACCGATGGTACTCATGGCGTTTGTGGCTAGTACGACCTCATGAAACTCTTTGAAGTCGGCGGGAGTCCCGCAGACACGAGATATTTGTTCCTCGGAGACTACGTCGACAGAGGATACTTTAGCATCGAGGTGCGTTTCTCCCGTTTTCTTGATATGTTGGCTGACGCCCTCTGCGAACAGTGCGTCCTCTATCTCTGGTCGTTGAAGATATGGTATCCCGATACCCTCTTCCTCCTGCGCGGGAACCACGAGTGCCGGCATCTCACAGACTACTTCACGTTCAAACTCGAATGTCAGTATTCCTTTCCTTGTCAACTGTCGTCGTTGCCGGTGCTAATCGGCCGACACTAGGTAAGCACAAGTATTCCGATCGTATCTACGACGCCTGCATGGAGTCATTTTGTACCCTCCCGCTCGCTGCCATCATGAACAAGCAATTTTTGTGCATACATGGCGGGCTGTCACCCGAGCTGAACACGATGGACGATATCCGTGCTGTATGTCTCTTTTTCTTCCATCGTATCGTGGCGTGCAGCTCAAAGCGTAACCCCAGATCGATCGATTCCGAGAACCGCCTACACACGGGTTGATGTGTGACATTCTGTGGTCGGATCCGGTCGAAGATTTTGGACAGGAAAAGACGAACGAAAGCTACGTGCATAACCATGTGCGAGGATGCTCGTATTTCTTCACGTGCGCTTTTATCTGTGAAGACATGGTAGCATATACTCAACTCTTCAACAGGTATCAGGCTGCATGTCAGTTCCTGGAACGCAACAACCTCCTTTCGATCATTCGTGCGCATGAAGCTCAGGATGCTGGGTGTGTCCTTTTCCCTTGTTAGCTCGTGATCATCATCATAACCGATTTCCAGGTACCGGATGTACCGCAAGACCAAAACGACCGGTTTCCCTTCGGTCATGACGATCTTTTCGGCACCAAACTATCTCGACGTTTATAACAACAAGGCAGCAGTTCTCAAATACGAAAGCAATGTGATGAACATTCGACAATTCAATTGCACCCCTCACCCGTATTGGCTACCCAACTTTATGGACGTCTTCACGTGGAGTTTACCGTTCGTTGGGGAGAAGAGTGCGCATTCCTTTCTCTTCTTTTTGCAAGTGTTTGACTTCGTGTTTAGTCACGGATATGCTCGTCGCGGTCCTGAACACGTGCAGCAAGGAAGAACTCGAAGAGTCGGACGAAGAAATCATACCAACGCCCTCACAAGTGGACGATTCGCTCGAGCGAAGAAAGATAATCAAGAACAAGATTCTCGCTGTCGGGCGTATGGCGCGCGTCTTTGCGCTTTTGCGGTTCGTCGAGTTTGTCCTGCTCATAGGTGGGGTGGCTGATCAGCACCCGATCCCACAGAGAAGAGTCAGAAAAGGTGGGCGAGTTGAAGAGCATAAGCGGATCTGCCAAGTTACCATATGGATCGCTCGCGTTGGGTACGGAAGGGATCAAGGATGCCATTACCGGATTCGATGACGCGTACGTTGCTCCATTTTTTTCTTGTGGTGCGTCCTAGAGTACTCACGTACGCCCAGACGGAAATCGGATATTGAAAACGAGCGTCTGCCACCGGAGCTGTTTGACGCAGAGGAAGCTAAGGCGTTTTTAGCGCAACATGCGCACTCGCAATCCATGCCGGAGGTGCCTTCGTCGTTTGCCGAGCTGGCGATGGCGATGGCGAACTCTGGATCAATCGAAGCTGGCATCGAAGCGGCTTTATCTTCCACTTCGCTCGCGTCCTCGCTGAGCTATTCCAGCGTCCCTGGTGCTGCCGTTGGTTCTGGTGGTGGATCTGGTAACGGCGGCTCGGGTAGCCCCTCGACGCCGACGACGCCTACATCATCTCCAAGCAAGGTTCCCTTTCGTGGACGGCATGGACGGCAGGCGAGTTTGGGTACGACGCGGACGAGTCCGTCGACGCGTCGGCGGAGTTTGGAAAGTACAATTTCGATGATTCAGGAAGCGTTGGATGGGAAGGATTTGGAGACGGCTGCGATGGCGGGCGCTGGGGAATCGGGATCTGGGTCTGGTTAGGCTGTGGAATTGGGAGGAAAGGTTGGAACGAGCGTGGACTAATTTCTTTTACCTTTCTTCATTTGTAGGGCCGGCGGATTGCGAGTTTTATTTTACATTAGAACAAAATTTACAGAATGGTGAACTTTGCCATAGTATGGTCAGTGCACGTCTCGGATCCTACTCGGATGGCGGAGAGGTGAAATGCTGTCACCGTGGGTACCGCATCATCTCGCCTGCCAGCACTGTGGGATTCACCTCCCTTTCCCTTTCCTCCATCTCCCTCCTCCCCACTCGTGCCATCCCGAATTGCAACCAATCCATCCGGAGTCGCGCCCCCTGCATGTCCCTGTCGCCTTTGCAAGCTGGCCAACTCCTCGCATGGGCGTAAGATCGGTAGTAGCTGGTACCCTAAATGGCCTCGGACGGGCAGCGGTGCCCCTGACGAGAGCTTTCGCGCTCGAAACCGTTATCTATCCCGCTCCCTTACCTGCCCCCTACTCGTACTGTACATCGTCGCCCGAGCGTGTCGGTGAGGATTGGGGCCCCAGACAGACGAGCAAGCAGATTAGACAGCCCGAGCATCCCTCTTCACACATAGACATCGAAGACCATAGTCCCGCACACTTTGTTGATCCTGTCGTTGGCGCCCACGAAGAATCCTTCTCTAAATTACAGGTCGAAAAATGTCTATCAGACAAGGATGGCATCGTGAATTTGCATCTTGTTAGCCCTGTCACACGGGGATCGATCGATGATTGACCTCTTCCCTCGCCCTCACGGTGACCGCCAAGTACTGCCTCAACTTTACGTTCTACGGTTTCTTCAACGATACGCTCACGCCTTCCAGAGATGGCGACACAGAACATACTGGGCGGGCGCATGCTGGCCAGACGACCATTCTCCGTGCGACCTGTAACTCCACCGAATAACGAAATGAACGCCAAACGGTTCATTGTGACAAATTCGTTTTCCATGACTTCGCGGAACCTCACCGATGGGGTTAAGGCGTTCAAGGAACATACCATTTGCAATCGCTGCTGTCACTGGGCGGGTTTCTGAACGAAGGCGATCCGGTAGGCTCGCGCAGGTAGATTTTTCGAGCCAACGAGAAGTAGCGTTTACTTAAGCAAGTTAAATGAAGGACCCCGCGCGGATTTGCTGGTACCCGACTCCCGAGTACCAAGATACCAGGCACCCGAGTTACAACTTATAATTATAACCCTACCAGAGTCCCCAATCCTCCAATCAGAGACCAAGTAATCCATGAAAAAGACGCCGTGGAGAGCAGTAACGTTACACCCACCTTGCAGATGAGTGCGGGCGGCGAAACATTTGATGGAACGTTCTTACTTAGAGTGGTTCCAAAAGGAGAACTTGGCAGCGATTGAGGCGGATCGCTAGCACGCGCGAGTGAGTATTCCGCCAAAAGGTCGAAATAAATCACGATGGCAAAAAAAAATCGATACAGGATTTTTAACAAGGTGGTTTAGTTGGGCAATATGCTGGAGCAAATTACTTGATATTTACTATCATGATTCTCCTCGGGTAAGTCTTACAGTACACCTGGCAAGACTGCGACAAGCTGACACTCATACAGATCACCATTCCTGCAGTGGGTAAGTGCTGTTTGTTACGACCTGTGTTTAATAGATCAGCGCGGCTCGCGCAAGTTACGGAAATGGAAGAGTCCAGTGATATGCATCTTTCCTTTATAGCATTCGAGCATATATAATATTGGCAACATTGTGCACCGTGAAGAGTGGGCGGATTTTATGGAAGCTTGTGTCCAGTTGTCGTGGGAATGAATGGGGCCAAGGCGTCAATAGCCAAAGTCCCATTGAAGGATAAAGTGAGTCTTTTCAGTAACTTACTTGAAGTAAACCTAAGGCATGTCTGCGGCGGAAGAGCAGTCTTCGTAGACGCTCCAAAACAGACTTTTAATCTACGCCCACTAGTAACTATATCAGATCCTCGTATGACAGCCTATTCTTACCTCGCTCCGGTCATCGGGATACTAGTACGTTCCAGCCGGTTCTCTTTTCAACAGAGGACATGACGAGCCCTCTGACAGACTGACAACGAGAGTGCGAAGTCAGTACTTCAGCACCAGGTAATCAATAATCCGTTTAATACGTTCAAGCTACTAGTTAACATTCATTCAAATCAGCCGCAAGTGGACAGGCTGTACGGTACGTACTACTCATGATGCCATGCGAAGAAAGAAGGACAACTATTGCAGGAAATGTGATCCCAGAATGCTCGCAAACGGAGGCGGAAATGAAGTGGCCAGGGCTGTAAAGGCTCGACGGCCCGCATCTTCACTAGCAATAGGCGCACCTTCCTCTGAAGTGTTCTCTGCGGCTATACCCATCCACCCGATCATGTCGCAAGCCTGCATTGGACACTTACGAGTCCGTTTAACATGACTCTAACGATGACTTGAATGTCTTCAACATTGTGTGCGCCCCACTGCCCCCGAGCAGCTGCGCGTCATCCCGGAAGCAGGTCTTCCGCTTCTGTTCGTTACGTATGGGCGGTGAGCGCGTGGCCATAATGGGTAATAAAGTCACGGTTCCGGTTCTCCGGTGATTACTTCTTTTGTGTTGTTTGATCAGTCTTCGAATCATCTCCTAACTTGACAGGGGCAAGCGAAACTTTAACGACACCAGGTACTGATAACACGAGAAATTTTAAACAACAAAGAGACGCGCAAATAAAAGTAGCGTGTGGAATGAGTCACAAATTTTGTTGATGTAGGTGAAAACGTTCAAGCATATCCTATCATGATGCATAGTAGAGGGCCCCGTGTGCGTTCGTCTCGCGGACATCTTGTGCGGTTATAAGCAGGTGTGCTGGAAGGGCACTGTGGTGCCAACACTCAGAACAGAGAACAGAATGTGAACGGGGCGTAAAATTGGTAAAGAAACGGGAGCGAGAGCGACTGCTCTTATATACCTACAGATACGTATCACGTGTAGCAGATCACTGGCATACAAAGGATTGGAATGCAGGAGTCGAGAGTGCCAGTAATCGGGTGATCGGGGCGTGCGTCTTACATGTGCCTCCGATTTCAAATAGGTGCCGCAAATCGGTTCGTTTCTGCTTCTTCGCATGGAAGTAAACCCCTGAGGCACTTATGCGGGGAAAGACCGCCCTTTAGCTTTTATGTACTAATCGAAAATTCAGAATCGCCTTGGCTATACGTTTCGGTCAGCTTCCCCTGAAAAACAGCGACACAACACTCTCGACACTGAAGTTTGAGGTGGGCACTTCCGCACCTGATCGTGATAATCGATTTAATACACATGGTTTGGATGATCGTCGGGTAGCCCATCTCGCGAATCTCCATTCGCAAAGTGAACTCTGGGGTCATGATTTCAAACCTCTTTTACAAAAATAGGCAATTCTGATGGAACATTCTGCATTCGAGTTGGGGCCTACCTGGTCCGGTAAATGCAGTTACCGAGATGATCATGGCTGTCTTCGTCACATCACATGGACGAAAAAAAGGGCAATTGGGACTGGAATTGGCAAGAACCAGGCCAGATTGCTGTGCTGGGCGCAAGCGTTGGGGATATAAAAGCTCGACGGCAACCTTGCAACAATAGGCACTCCTTTGAAGCGACCTCTCTGCGAAACCCTACTACTACTCACCCCGATCATGTCAGCAGCATACCCAGTCGTTGGTATTGCAGACGGCCATGGAGTTCAGCCCCGCCTGGAGCTCAACGATCTGATAGCGAAACCCATTCAGTTTTCGCTTTTCATTCGGGCTCTGACCAATGTCATGAAAATGAACAGCGAGGACCCATCCAGCCCTAACTACAGGGACAAGCCTAACAGTTGGTGGCAAATTGGTAGGCACATACTTACTACTGCGAAATCGTTGTCGACTTAGCTTGTTCCTCAGGTGCAATTCACGGATTGCCCTATAACCCATGGAGGTGAGATGATACGAGTGCAGTATGTATATACTATTCTCTAACAGACCGCTTGTGGCAGCGGTGATCCCAATTCGCCGCCCCAACCCGATCCAAATTCTAATTGGCAAGGTAAATGACCGTCTCTGTCTATCAGGAACATCTGCAACGCTGACGAACGTATCTTTTAGGTTACTGTTACCATAGCTGTTTGTATCTCGTTCGTGGTTATTCGAGCCCTTTTGACATTCCAAATAGCGGCTCTGTTCCCAACCTGGCATCGATCTTTACTTCTGTTAGTTGAGGTGAGTCGAACAGTCTTTCCACTAGAAATTTCATTTAGCAGAGATCGAGTAGCAAGCTGTAGTCAATGAAGCAATCGAGATCGCCACCGCGCTCGAACAGAATAATCCTACTGCCAAGAAAGAGCAGTGGCTCCAGGCTGCGAGGTCACTTCGTTACCCGTACGTAATGCACGCTTGCAGGCACACACCGCCACAAAACCTGACATTTTCTTGAGGTATTGGGACTGGACTAAACCTCCGACTGCCGAGGTTGGCATCCCACTAGTCTGCCAAAATCCGAAGGTCAACATTGCAATCCCTGGCGGAACTTCTGAGCAAGTCGACAATCCCTTGAATCACTATAAATTCGCCGGGGAGCCCGGCAGTGTGCAAGGTTTTGAATACATGGCCAACTGGTCGCGCACTTATCGGTGGGCCAACCAGAACGATAACCCGACAGTGGAACAGTACGATCTGGCACTTCAGTGAGTCACGTTTCTAAGTACTGTTTCAGAGTGATATCAATGTCATACCACCAGGGCGTTCTCAGTTGGGTCCACTCTGAACCTGGGTGGTCGAGAAATCATACTTCGACCTGTTAGCTGGTTAAGGGGAAAGGTTTCTTCGTTGTTCACATATGATCTCGCTCTTAACGATGCTTCATATGGCCCAAACATGTAAGTTGCTCCCGCGGTTGAGTAAACGGCTGATCGTAAAAACATTCACGGTGCTCCAGGTGGGGATATTTCTCGTCCGCCGGGTCCAAGAATATTCCGATTTATCCACCTATGCCGGTAATGCCATGTACGCTCAGAATGATATCTTTTCATCATGATTCTGACGTCTCACTATAGCATCGCTCGAGGAGCCTCATAACATGGTCCACCTGGACACTGGGGGTAACGGAAGTATGGTATGAACGTTTCGACCGTTATTGCACTCAGACTTGTGCTAATTCCTGCCAGGCCATGAACGAATATGCAGGTAGTATCGACAGTCTTCTTCACGGAATATTTTGTTGACGAGGTGCTTTTAGGCTTCGACCCCATATTTTTCTTACATCACTGCAATGTCGACCGTTTGTATGCTTTCTGGGAGTATCTCTATCCCAAGTACTGGATCGAAAGTGGCTGGAATGATGGTTCTGGCCAGACCGTTCCCTTTAGTATGTGTATTTCCCATTCCAGATCCTTGGTTTTCATCGACATCATTCTCTCTAGCCACCACCCAAGGAAACTATCAACAGGATGCGGGTACCGAATTAGACCATGCTACGGGACTCGATCCTTTCCCCAAAGCTGATCTAACGTACTGGACCTCCGACGACAACCGTAGCTTGCTCCCTGGTGCATTCAACAAGTGTAAGCAGTTTTCTGTCCATGCAATTGTGTACTAAACGTCTACTGGAACAGTTTACACATACCCTCCCATCACCGACCCTCAAACGGGTGTCCAAGTCAAAGTGGATGTTCCGTATGATGAAACTAATCTGTCTCTCCGGGAGCAATACCAGCAGATTCTTATCAACGAATGGAGCGGGGATCTCTCTAGTGTTGTGCAGAATCACCAGGCAGTATCTCTGGCTGAGAATGCCAAGTTGTCTCCGCATGTCAATCTTCTCCTGAAGCAGGACAATGACTCGGCCCATCTGCGCCAGTTCGTCGCTACTGGTCATCTCCCAGAGTTTGCATTCGCTGGATCGCATCGCCTCGAGCTTTATATCGCCCCGAAGCAACCCCAGGAACAACCGCTCGTCGTAAACAATATTTCTGTGCTTGAACGCGGAAATCCCGAAAACTGTCCTGCTTGCAAAGATAGGCGCGCCGCAGGGAACCACATCCGTGGCTACATGTCCTTGGACCCCCACGTCGTTCTGTACTTGCTCAGTCAGCTCGACGCCACTCAGCTTTCAAACATCACTACTTTGGACGACGTGGCTGCTGTTATTCAGGGAAGCCTCGGGATGAGGATAGTGCAGCCCGACGGGAAACCACTTGCAGTTTCCGACGTTGATCCGCACATTGGTCTCACTCGCGGGCCACTGGAAGCGGCCAAGGCGCCCCACGTGACACTCCATTCGCACGTCGTCAGTTTCAATTCCAAGGATGACAAGGTCATCAGGAAGCGCCACAGCCACGTGACTCATGGTGACATCGGAGACAAGGGTGGATGGAAGGCTGTCTAGGTAAGTGTTACGATCGTCACGCACAATGCGCGTAGCGGGACTTGACCTCTGATTGATTTGTAGTCGTCATCGAGTACAAGTTGGTCATGTTGTGATGTTGACAATGGTCAGTCCGCCTTCAATAAGTAGCAACAATCATTCAATTTATGCCACACAGAAAAAAGAGGAAAAGAGATTCATGATTACCAGGTGTACGATATCCGATGTAGGTGCCTTGGCAAGACAGATGTTGTGTTGTATTGTGTAAAGAATCAGTTGGTTTGCGAAATTGTAAGACTTGTACTATCTGCAACTATCATCGTTATTATAGCGACTTGATGTTAGGTGTCTGAAACACTGGTGCATTGAGTTCGTAACCCCAGCATACAACTTGATACAAGCACCAATGATGATCGAGTTGAGATGCGTACGCAGACAATGGCTCGTGGGCATCCAATTACAACCACGGCGCGGCAGCGTCAATACACGCGGTTCACGCAGGACGTCGAGCGGAAGGACAGAGCATACCAGAACGCGTGGTTATCGTTGTCCGCGCCACGCCCTCAGTAGTAAAGTGAGCACATGTGCCACACGCTCCGGTCGACCAGCGCGTCCCCGTTGGAAAGCGCAATTCAGGTCTGCCAGGTCTTGAAGTGATCGTACAGAGTACGATCATTTTGATGCCGCGACACTGCTGCGTATTCAAGTTGGAGGACGAGCGAGCGGACAAGCCATATCGTCCTGTTTGCGTTGTGCATCATGACTACCTGTGACACAAAACGAATAAAAAAGGGGCGTCAAGTACGCAGGGAAGGATACAAGAGAAGGGGAGGGGGGCTCGAGGGGGAGGGGGAAACGGAACGAAACTAGACAATGCTCTGAAGACCGTACATGCCCAGGAACAAGTTAGGACTCGACGAAAGCCAATCGCAAACGGCGACTGCCTGCAGCGAGATGCGCCATGCGCGACTGGATCTCGGCGCGCTGAAGGTCGAGCACGCCATGGATTCTGGAAACGTACACGGCAAGGCTCGATATCAACAAAGTCGTTCTAGTTGCGACAGTCCCACACTGGCAGGAACTTCTTTACCAAGATGTGATGTGGGGAAAGGGGAGAGTGGGATAATACGAGTATGTTGGCTGCTCGTTCCTGATTTCATTTTCATCTTCTCCTCGTGTGGGCAGTATGAGCTTATGTAATGAATGGATATTTGTTTTTATTTGTACGTAAAGTAAGTGATCTACTTACCTTTCGGAAACACAACTACAAAACTCTTCACCTTCACGAACGATCCACATTTTCCCATCTCGGAAGTAGCTTGAAATCATTGAACACCGGCATGAATTACAAAAGGAAACTTGGCACCGACCGAGGCGGATCACTGGTACGCGCGAGGGAATATTCCCGCCAAAAGGTTGAACGTTGAACTTCAAGAAGCGGCAAAAAAACGCGCTAAACAATCCCCCTATCTTTCTCCCTTATGATATAGGATCTTTAACAAGGCGATTTGGTTGAGCAATATGCTGGATCAAACCACTTAGTACTTACTATCATGGTTCTCCCCGGGTAAGTTTTGCTAGAATGCACCCAAGACTGCGATAAGCTGACATGTACAGGGTATTCCTGCAATGGGTTGTCCACTTGTCGCGAGAATGAACTTGCGCCCAGATAGTACCATCACACACGGGACCTACGTCCACGTCAATACCCGAAGTTCCAAGGTGTCTTCAGTGACTTTACTTATTTAAAGTAAGCCTGTGGCATGTCTGTGGCGGGAAATCGGTCTTCATAGACGCTCCAACAAAGTTTTAATATAGGATTGCGACGCCCTCTACTAAGTATATCAGATCCCAGTTTGCCGGCCGAGCTTATTGCTTACCTTACTACTCCGGTCATTGGGATACGTTCCAGTCGGCTCTTGTTCCTACAGAGAATACGACGAGCCCTCTTACAATGGAAGCATGAGGTCATTACTTCAGCACCGGGCAATCAATAATATATCTAATACGTTCAAGCTAGTCAGGAGAATAGCAGTGATTCTGCGCATTTTTGGAGATTCCTAGTTCACATCTGGCAAATTGCACACATGCCAGTGTTACGGATAGCCGTTAGGAGCAACGATTCGATGCCAACTCCAACATTATTTCTGTGAAGTCATTTCTGATGGAACATTTATTTCCGCATCGACTGAATAGACAGGTCCAGGTTGTACTCATGGTATCATGCGGAGAAAGAAAAACAACTGTGGCAGGAAATATGGTCCCAGATTGCTCGAAAATGGGAGCGGAAACGAAGTTGGCAAGGCTATAAATACTCGACGGCATCTTCGCCAGCAACAAGCGCTTCTTCCTCAGAAGTGGTCTCTCCGCAATACCATCTACCGGATCGTGTCACAAGCCTACCCTATCGTTGGTATTGAAAACGCCATCTGGATTCAGCCTCGTCTGGAGATCAATGACCTTCCAGCGAGACCAATTCAGTTTTCCCTCTTCCTTTCAGCCGTGAACAATATTCAGGCTATGTACAGTACGGAAAAGTCCAGCTTGAAAGGCCGCGCCTGCGAGCGAAATGCGCTCGCAGCGGGTGAGGATAGACTCATACAAGATAGACTTAGCTCCGCAAAAGAGCGCTGTTTCCCGCTGTGTATAGCAAATCATGAAGAGCGCCCAACGCTGCCCCAAATTGGACACTAGTACTCACCATTCAGGTCGCCAAAGACACGAGGCACACGCATACGAATTTGCCAGTGATTCTATTTCTGAAGAGGAACTGATAATCATGCACTCGTGACTGCAAAGCCGACACCCATTCT
This sequence comes from Leccinum pellstonianum, assembly GCA_038091735.1. Lineage (NCBI taxonomy): Eukaryota > Fungi > Basidiomycota > Agaricomycetes > Boletales > Boletaceae > Leccinum > Leccinum pellstonianum. The sequence goes on along the minus strand of JBBPPA010000266.1, from coordinate 12,716 downwards.
CACACTGTCAGGCTGGATGTCGTGAGTGGCTAAATGGATGACGAGACATGATCAATAAATCGAATCACAAACCCGAGTTCCGCAGGCTCGGACGCGAGTTCCACTGGCAGCATCGTAGCCATCATTGTCTAGTGAAGTCAGTGGACCTGTTGGAACGCTCGTCACAGGAAAGCCATAATAATGCCGAGTGCTATCACACTAGCAGCCGTACCCAACCAAATCATCATCACAGTGGTCGTGACGGTAGTCTGGTCGACCACTCTGATTTGAATGGTATAAGAAGAACACAGCCGCGAATCAACTAACAAAACCCCTGCATTGATATGACTCGATGTGATCTAGCATCAGTCTAACCAGTGGCCGCGCGCGCGAGACGGCACGACCTGAGTGGAGATGCTAAGCCCGTATATACTTGAAGAGGGTCGACTTGGACATATTAAAAGTAGGGATACATCCCTAGAAGATCGTGAACCTTGACATGATGGTCACCGTTTTATAGTATCAGTCCACATAATAGAGCAGATTAACGCCATACCCCAAATCATATTGGGGGTCCAGGCCTGCGCGTGAGTTGAAGCGAAGCAGTGACCGCTGGGCCTAGAATCTCGTGATTCCTCGTGACAGTTACTACTCGGCTCAAGTTTGTCCCAGCTTTACTAGTAGTCCTTCAAGTTGATACATTCGTTTTTCGCGCCCGCCCAAACAGCGCGCCTCGCCCGACAATTTCGGTTCGGAGAAGCCTGTGGCTCTTCGCCCAACCTTTCCTTTCTCGTAGGTCACACACTCCCCCCCTTCACCTCGGTCACAGAGCACGAAGGTACAAAGGCAGGCCTGTAATGCATTGCATTTCTTTGTCAGCTTCCAGAAATTAACCAGGAACTGATAATCTCTTGACGTGATACTGAGACGAGGACTAGGAACGAAAACGCAGTACCACTGATTCATACCCCATCTTGAAACCCGTGGGTCCATTCAATGGCTTGTCGTGATCTATGGAAACGAACTTCGAGTCCCAGCCTGATGAATGCAACCTTGACGAAAATGTGCGTTCGAAAGGAGGGCGGTGGTGAGGCTATGCGAAATTCCGTTTTGAGTTAATCAGAGTGATTCGGCGCAACTTCAAGTGGTTGGTTGGCAAAGAGACATGTACCTGAAGTGACATACCCCGCTCGCTCCATGTACGTACTAGCCTCATATTTATCTCGAAGGTGAAGGATTCCCACAGCCCCTTTTCCCCAAAGTTTATATTTGGATAAGATCCCCCTGAACTGGAGTCAGGATCAGCCTGAACCTCAGAAGGAGTCTAGTGAAACAGAACAAATTGTGCCGTTATGTAAATGACTGTTCCGGAGTCCGAAAATCTACTAACTGTATCTACGTACAGTTTGCACGGCCGCCAATTCCGCCCGACTCACGGCGATACTCACGGCCATGGCAATTCACGGTTATGTTCCCTTTCCCCCCGAGGAGCGAAATCCCCGGGACCCGGCACCGGGAAGACTCCCAGCTGGTAGGCTCACGGAAGCGCATTTACAATGAGAGAAGACTGGCCACCGATTTCAGCTCTTGCGTGCGCACAGGATAATGGCTCTTGCCGATTGCACACGTAAAATGAAAGTGCTCTTTTGGCTTTTCCAAGACACTGTTCTAGATGACCTGATTTAACAGTTCTCCATCAGGCATCATGGAGCCGATACCAAGTCGTTGGGTGTTCCGAAGAAGCTAGCAGTCACGAGATGACAATAACAATCGAAATCCGCTGATTGGTGACTTTACAGGGTGCCCACTTAGATTCTCAGCATGCAGACCCTTGCTGCATTTCTTTATAGCACTGGCTAAGTTTTCTTTTACCCATGTCCTCCTCTGGGAACATGGGCTTTCCACGCACATGCACTCGCTCCCCGGAAGATGCTTCAACAACCCCAAAGATCATCTCCATGGAAGACTCATTTCCATCGTCTTCTCATCTAGTTGCAAAGCCAGTTTTACCGGACGGCGGCGTAGCGGCCTGGTGTACAGTTCTGGGAGCGTAAGATTATTGGTCGTTCAGGTTGCTGCAGACAAAGATACTTAGAAACTCGCAGTTTTCTTGCACTATTCTGTGGCTTTGGGTGAGTGAAAGGCACCCGACGCACTCATTACTCCTCACACTGATGGTAGGTATACGAATTCTTTCGGTGTATATCAAGGTGAGCTTCCATCCGGGTCATACCTTTATTCCTGATCATGGAAATGAAACGAGCCTTTTACGCTCAACAATATCTTGAGAACGAGACCGCGTCAGCTATTTCGTGAGTTGATTAGTGCTTCTCTGACGTTAGACCTCTTACCGATGTCACCCAGATGGATTGGCAGTCTAGCCGCGTTTCTTGCGACTGCAATAGGTCCCATTTGTGGTCCGCTTTTTGACAACGGATATTTGTGAGAACATCGTTGTCGCTTTCCTGGTCGCAAGTTCTCATTATCATCGATAGCCACCACGTGTTCATCGCCGGCGCTATATTGCAGTCTGTATCACTTTTCATGCTTTCCCTCGTACAGCCTGGGAGTTACTACCAGGTAGCCTCTTGAGAATAATTTTTTTTGGAAATGATCTTACATGTGATTAGGTTTTCCTTGCCCAAGGCGTTATGTCCGGGATCGGTCAGGGACTAATGTACGTGCCGAGCTTCGCCATCCTCTCACATCATTTCGAACATCGACGAACGGCCGCGATGACGCTTGTTGCATCGGGTGCATCACTTGGTGGTATCGTGCACACCATCATGCTGAACAAGCTGTTGAATGGCCCCATGGGATTCAAAACAGGGATACGAATCAGTGCTGCTTTTGTCACTGTGTTGTTGTTTCTATCGTGTGTCCTTGTCCGTTCTCGATATAATTCCACACATCAAGAGAGAACGCCTGTCAATTTCTGGAAGGCGACGAAGAAGTGTTTCACGGAGATGCCATCTCTTTTGACGATACTGGCGTACGGATCTGTTCTGATCCCCAAGTTATGGACTGACGCTGACGGTCTCTAGGTTTACGCTCTTCCAGGTGGCATACATGTATCCCTACTTTTATTTCCAGGTCGACAGTCTCCAACATGGTCTTGGCACGTCGATTTCTTTCTACTCGGTCAGCCACATCGACTTGTGGATTTAATTATTAGACTAATATGGGTTTCCAGTCGGTCTATATGAGTGCGGGGAGTTCTGTAGGACGTATTGCGGCTTCCTTTCTGCTAGCGTTCGTCGGGGTCGTAGACCAAACCATCATGACCACCATCGCATGTGGCATATTGATTATAGGGATGATTTGGTTGAGAACAGTCGCGAGTGTGATATCACTCGGGATCTTGTTTGGCTTCTTCTCTGGTATAAGTAGGTATTAGGTCCACTGGAGCAGGTTGTGTGGCCACTTATTCCACCCTATAAACTGCTAGACATCGCCGTGATGGCACCTATGCTGGGGCTCACATCCAACCCTGCGGAACTCGGGTTCGTGCTCTCGAACTCTTGATCATGTCTTGTTGCTCACTTAACCGCTCTCGTGACATTTGGTCTAACAGCGTGAGAATGGGTGTTGGCTTTGCGATCACGGGTGTGTCGCTACTTTACCCTTTAGAGTGATCGTCAACTCACAATGTAACCTAATGTTTGTTCCACACGTCAAGGCGTCGGCGACTTGATTGGTAAGACTCTACAATTCAGGTCTCGTTTCGCGCTCGGCCTGATGAGACGATCAAACCTGTGTGTGTGTGGCAGGTCCCCCAATATGTGGTGCGCTCCTTACCAGTCGCTATATCTGGTGGGCGCCGGCCCTCTTTTGCGGAGTGCGTATATCTTGCCATGTATAGAGTGTGACCCTAGCTGATTCCTATTATCTTTCGTCGCAAAGGCGCTCTCGTCTGCAGCTGCCTTGATGTTCGTCGGCGTGCGTATCTTACTATCCCGGGCTGCCGCGACACGGAAAAACCCAGACAGCGAAGGCAACGGAGAAGTGATTCTTGAAAAAAAGGGGATAGAAACTAACGTGTGAGTGGATGTGCCTGCCTTGACCCTTGAATCTCCTTTACGAATGCGTATCAGCGGCGAGGTGAACACGGAATGTACGCTTTGAGGACGTCACGATCCATGGTTAGACCGTGCTGCTATTTTAGTAAATGACGATTTGAGATAGAATCTTGTGCAAAAGGATCTGGTGATCAGATAAATGTAAAAAATATGTAGATAGAGTGGCGCCTTGGAAGGAATTGAGCTTAGTTATTCGGATATGATCTATTTTTCGAAGTGTTTTTCCAACGTGAAATGAACGACTCCTAACTTTGATTACATAATTTGTTCTGAATCGGCAGAGTGTTTTTTCCTAGAAACGACCGTTGAAGCTCTCCACGCTCGTCCGCCTTGCAGCGCTCGTCTGAGCCCCGTTTCAGCGCACCCGCCCGTCACACTTAGCCTTCATTTCCCATTCCGGCTCCTCCCAACTCACTCCCCTGGGGTCTGGACCGCGCGATCTCGATTGCCGGGTACATGCGTCTGCGAGGTGTTCCCACCCACCCTTCACCCCATACCCGGCAACACGGGCTCCCGCCCATCCTCTCGGCCCACGGCATAGAGCGACGTCCAAATATTCGCTTTTCACGTCATCTAGTACCTTATATTAGTCACTCCTGCCTTCAAAGGCGAATTTTTCATGCCAGAAGGGACAGCGCTCGCGGGAGACGACTTCAAAACTATGTATCTTTTTATCGTCCGTGCATATAGCCTGTGTCATTGTCGCTGGGCGCACACACCCAATATTTCTTGATTATATTCTTCAAGCGAGTCTTCCCTTGCTCAATTAAGCCTTAGGTGGTTTCGCAACCCGCATGCATACAAGCAGGTCCGGCGCACCACAACAATGTAATGATGCACTGAGCGTTTGGATTCTTTCATATGCCCAATCTTCCCCGAGGTGACTAGTAATAACGTATATTTGCTTCCACTTCGAACTTGTCAGGCTGATTCTATTCGGAGACAAGCAAGCATCGGTCCTTCGACCTTGCGTACTTCGACCGACAGTCGGTCCCAACATACTCTAACCGTACTTCAGGCGCCGAAGACTTCCTTGCGCCATACGAAATGAATACTGTTATGACTTCAATGTTGTTCCGCATCCGCGGGTCTCGGCTTTTGCGAGAGCTGGTTTCAGACCATCATCAGTAAGAATACTTGTGCTAGTCTCACGCGGTTGGGCGATGGGCGTCTAGCACTCAAAAAAAAAATAGAGTTTTCCAAACCGGGCGGCCGTGTCGAAGTCAGTGGGATAAAAATCCCAATCCATTCATACTTCACAGGTTGCGAAGTTTCGGCATGCGAATTTGTGCTGTATTTCTTTATAGGGCCCCGCTCAGATCTTCACCATATCCTCTTATCTTATCCTCGAGCTCTCCGGCAAAATGTTTTCCCCCTCCTTGGAAGATGAGGCTACCGTGTCACCCCCCACGAAAGCCACGGACTCGAAGACTCGATCTCTACCCTCTCCTCACCCAGTTGCAAAGCCTGATTTACCAGAGGGTGGCGTAGCGGCCTGGTGTACAGTTCTCGGAGCGTAAGATCATTGGTCGCTTAGGTTACTGCAGACATGCATACATGTTTTTTCACAGTTTTCTTGCGCAGTTCTGTGGTTTTGGGTGAGCGGAAAGCACTCCACGTACATATTGTCTCTTATACCAGTAGGTATACCAATGCCTTCGGTGTATATCAGGGCGAGTTTTTTGCCTGACTTGTAGCTTTATTACTGACTATCGAAAAAAATATCAGCATTCTACGCTCAACAATACCTGGAGAACGAGAGCGCGTCAGCAGTCTCGTGAGTAACATCTGCTCCCCTACTCCAAATGTCTCACCAATGTCGTCCAGATGGATTGGCAGCTTAGCCACACTTCTTGTAACCGCAATCGGTCCCGTGTGTGGTCCTCTTTTTGACAATGGATATTTGTGAGGATAGAAATTTCTCTCGCCTGACTTGAAAATTCTTACCAGTATCAATAGCTACCACGTATTCATAGCCGGTGCTATATTACAATCTCTGTCCATCTTCATGTTATCCCTGGTACAGCCTGGGAGTTACTACCAGGTAATTCTGTGGGAATGATTTTATTTTAGGATGGACCTTACATTCAATCAGGTTTTCCTCGCACAAGGAGTCATGTCCGGCATCGGTCAGGGGCTAATGTACGTCCCGAGCTTTGCAATTCTCTCACATCATTTCGACCGTCGGCGAACGGTCATGATGTCAATCGTTGCTTCGGGTGAATCGCTTGGTGGTGTCGTACACACTATTATGTTGAACAAATTGTTGAATGGCCCCATGGGATTCCGGGTGGGTGTACGAATCAGTGCCACATTCGTCACTGTGTTGTTGTTCGTTTCCTGCACCCTCGTGCGTTCTAGATATGACGCCGTGCGTCAAGAGACCAGTGTCAACTTCTGGAAGGCGGCGAAGAAATGTTTCACGGATATGCCATCGCTTTTGACTATACTAGGGTATGACTTTATTCTGGCCTGACTGAACTGATGTCACACGGGCTGACCGTGTCTAGATTCACGCTGTTCCAGATTGCGTATATGTATCCCTACTTTTATTTCCAGATAGATTCTCTTCAACATGGGCTCAGTACCTCGATCTCTTTCTACTCAGTATGCATGGAACTCCGTCTCACGCCGTCACTCACTTGACTCGTGCGGCTTATACAGCTGGTCATCATCAATGCTGGGAGTTTTGTCGGTCGATTTGCGGCCGGCGTCCTGCTACCATTCATCGGGGTTGTTGATCAGACGATCCTCACTACGATCGCATGCGGCATAATCATCATTGGGATGATCTGGCTCAAAACAGTTGCGAGCGTGATAATACTCGGAATCTTGTATGGCTTCTTCTCTGGGATGAGTAAGTTTGTCACTCGAGCAGGTCGTATTGCCGCCACTGATTTCACCCCTTTAACCGCTAGACATTGCAATGATGGCACCGATGCTAGGGCTCACGTCCGACCCTGCAGAGCTCGGGTTAGTGGTTTCGACTTATCGATCAGTGTCTTGCCTTGTCACTCACTCAACCGCTCACGGCATCTGGTGTGACAGTGTGAGAATGGGCGTAGGCTTTGGAATTACGGGTGCGTCGTTATCATCACCCCCCTTGAGAGACCGCCGAATCGGAACGTGATGTAACCTGTCTTGCCACACGTCAAGGCATCGGGGACTTGGTTGGTAAGAGTTCACAGTTTAGGGTCTCCGTTCGGCGCTGGATCTAACGAGCACGACACATGTTATGTATGTTGGCAGGTTCCCCGATATGTGGCGCACTTCTCACAGATCGCTATATCTGGTGGGCGCCAGCGCTCTTTTGCGGAGTACGTCCTTCCTTGCAAGTTGTAGAACGTAACCTTGGTTAACGCCGACCCCTTTCACCCACTAAGGTGATATCTTTGGCGGGTGGCGTGCTATTCGTCGGCGTGCATATCTTATTCGCTCGAGCTGCTACCGTGACAGCACGGAAACATACTGAGGGCGGGGACGCCATGACAAGTATCATAGTAACTCATGAGAGTGACTCGGAGAGGCAAGAAGGTCGCGCGTGAGCACCCAGTGCTTCCCTCGGGCCCCTTTTGCGGACTTTGCTACACTGATGGGAGCCGTGACGATCCCTGGATAGACAGTTTGCATCAGAAGGCGTGAGATTGGATTTGCTGTCGTGCGCTTCGGGCGGCGCTTGTGGGTTTCTCTATTCTAAATATGTCCGTCGTCCGGGGTCGTGTCATTGGACTTGGGCCGGATGCTGTAGACCGTTTGTATCCGGAAGAAAAATAAGACGCATTGACATTCTGGCACTCGGCCTCAAGTCAATGACGTTGAAAGGTTAACCTGAAGTCTCCAGCAGGTGTTTGATCAACTTCGCGCATACCTTCGTCCAAACCAAACTGAAGCACGGTGTGTGGCTGGAATCATAAATTCATGAGCTCATGATACTATAGCTACAAAGGTTGACAGAGGTGGGAGTAGATAGTCTGTCCACAAGGAAAAAGAAGACGAATGTCCGAAAGTGCATGCGTGCGACGCATCTACAGAGCATAGGCTACAGCAAAACGATCGTGTATGTGCGCAGGATATGGGTGAATGAGCGTGAAGATGCAGACAATAGCAAACGAGCGAGTGTGTCAATGCGTCAAATGTCCGTGAAGACCCAGATGACGAAACCCGAGCGGCCGAAGGGAGAAAGGAAAAGAAAATAAGATTAAAAAAAGATTGAATTAGCAAGAACATCGAAAGTGATTGTATTGTATACCACGGATAGGATTGAGTTTGCGTTGCATCGAATAGATCATGTCGTCCGAATTCAGGTCGTCGACTCGTTTCAGTGGATTAGGAAGAACGGAGGAACTTCAACATAGGTTTCCGCTTCAACCCGACAGGGGATCCATCACTGATATAAGGTTCGACGGAACTATTTGCCGAACTTGACGTGGACGAACGCGATCCTTGCTGGCGAATGTGCCTGCTTTGAGTGCTTGGCAGGGATGGTGCCGAGGAAGACCCATACTTGTTCTTAGGAAGCCTCGGCGGCGTGATGAAGGCGGGCAGCTTTCGTGGAACCTTCTGGGCCGGGGGAGCAGCAGAGCGCGTCCGAGCGTGCAAGACGCTTTTGATAGGCGAGAAGAACGTTGTCGTGCGCGATGGTTCAAGAGCGAGGGAGCCAAGCGTACTGGAGGACCAACGGCTGCGCAACCGCTGCGTAGATTCAAGATCGTCATCTTCACAGAAAGGCAAGCTCGGGGAAGAAAAAGGTGAAGCGGATCTGTTTGAAGAAGAGGTAGAAGACGCAAATGAAGAGTTGGAGTCGATGGAAGAACGGGGAGCATCCGAGTCCGTGCTCGAACGAGGGAGAATCACTTCACTGTACACGGCTGAAACGGGAGTTTCTAGCAATGCCGATTGGAAAGGGGGAGTACTAGCAGACGCTGTGTATGCGAAAGAAGGCTGAGAGGATATGCTGGTACCCTCTTCTGTGTCGTAAAACGACCGAGTGACGATCGGTCCACTGAAATTCTCTTCGGGAAATAGACTCTCATCAATATCCAGGGGAACTGACATGCGGGGGAGCGGTCGAGACTCTGTAGGGAGAGGTGGGGGCGGATAACTAAGTGATGGGACGTTGCGCCTCCGGCGGACGACTGAGTTCTGAGCAGTTGTCTGCACCAGAGAGAATGTGGGGATCGATGGGAAAGACGACATGGGGGGAGTAACGGGAGGCAGAAGGGGAAGTGGCTTCGAGTGTCTGCTACGACCCCGAGGTTTCGGTCTTGGATTCGTGACAGGAGGTAATGTCTCGACAACAAGTGTAAGAGAGTCTCGACGTGCCGGAGCAGATACGAAAGGCACAACAGTGGAGAAGGTGATGAAATCTTGGAATTCGTGGACGTAGAAATCTTGCTCTGACTCCTGAGCGAGTGCCATCTGAAACTGAGTGATGTGTTTGGGTTGTTCCTCTGTCACCGAAAGCGTGACAGCATCCTCCTTGTCGTAGCTTTCTAAACAGTTGTGAATGTCCTCATCTTCTTGACAGATCAAGGATCGTGTCTTCATAATACAAAGAGGGCGGACGGAGACCCGCTGGGGACGAAGACGAGGTGTAGCAAGTATGAAGTCGTGTTCGTCCTCGCCGTCTGAAATCCTAGGAGTGGTGGGAACATCCTCACTGGAGGCACTATCCGTAGTGGAGGAGGATGCAGAAAGGGCAGGTGAACGAGGTGCGTCGTAGCCGAACATGAGCAAAGCGTCGTCGATTGAGAAGGTATAAGCGGAAAGGGTGATGCAGGAGGCGTGTTGCGGAGCAAAGTGGAATGGACGCGCAGTCGCTGGCGAATGAATGTCGAAGTTCTGCTCGTTCTCCGACAACTCTTCGATGATTTGGAGTGGCGGAGGTCGGGTTTTCTGACGAACGAGAGCAGAACCGAGAGAGTGGGCATAGTCAGTGTCCATATTCACAGAAATGGAGTTCTTTCGGGTGCGGGTGCGAGGAGAGCGCCTGAGAGAAGGGCGAGGGAAAACTAGAGACCAGTGAGCCTTTAAATAGCACTGAGAATTTAAGAGACAACACTGAAACATACGCGAATTCATTTCAAGTCGTATTCTCTGCTTGAGTAGATTAGAATTCCAAGCTCACGAGGTGTTATGAATCGTCCGCAATCATGCAAGGGACGAGGGAAGGAACTAAGCGGTAAAGGCAGATGATATATCGCCGGACTGCGACGACGTGATAATAAGCTCTGTTGGCGACGAGCAACAATAAGGAGGGTAAAATTGTGTCATTATGCTGCTCTGCCACTGGTCTTTTTGTCGTCCTGGCTTGCATTGTCCTCAAAAGTTAAAACAATACTTGCCTTTCTTAAACATTTCATTCATTCAGCGTCGCGGACTCTGGAGCTTTATTGTTTGCTCTTATTTTCGGAAAATTAAATTCCCATTGTCCTACTTACGCAGTTACATAAGTAATGTTGAAAGCCACCTTAGTTGCCCCACTCATGAACACTCAGCGGTGAGCCCATGAAAGAGCCGCGGTTCAGCAGGAAACGGGTTTACATGTCAATCCAAACAAGCTTCTTGCGGGAGGCATAATGCATACACCACTCTGACCATACTTTGCGGCGGCGTACCCCATCATGGTAAGCTTTGATCTGCAATCTCCATGTGCACCTACGCGATTGCATGTTGGTCTTGTTACCACCCAGTTGCGTCTTCGAAACTCTAGTTTCAAGTTGTCCGAGCTTCTGAATCACCTCCGAGTCAACCGACCTTGGTGGTTTTCAAAAGACTCAAGTGTCACTGTCACTAACTGGACCGCCTCCTAAAATTTTGTGCCAGGCGGTTGTGTAGTAGTTCCCAGGACAGCTCTTCATGCTTTCAACTTGGGCCTGAGTCACGGACCAGCGCATGCGCCGCACCAGAAGCTTTGTTCCGTGTAATTGGAATTCCCAATTGAATCTGAGACCAGTACACCCGAAGTGTGGCAAACAATTTCGTCCTATGATACTTTGGATCCTTTGGGTTATAAGTATTCTGGCCTTTGACGAGGTTGATATCGGTGATCACTTCGAAGTTCGAGGATGACGCGGACGCTTGGATGTGCCAAATTGAGAACAACTGAAAATTAGGCTTCGTCGCAGCAGGTGATGAATCGGGGCTAGAAAGGCACGCTACCCTGCTTGCCCATTTCCTTCGTCCTTTCAAAAAAAATTTGACAAGATCCGGTCATCCTTACGGCACAGATCTTTCAGTCAAACTTGAGCCGTGGTCTTGATCAATAATAGGTAGATCGTCCTCGGAAGCTAGTCATACTGCACACCACTCCCTGCTACTAACCGCCAGGGATAAGCCTGAATGATACAGACCTACACGTCGGGTGTGACCGGACTTAAGAGGCACATACTGAGCCGAACGACCTTGTTTCCAAAAAGAGCAACTTGGTCCCGGAGTGAATTGTAACTCATTCTCTCCGCCGGTCCTTCTTATCCCCGTGTTATTGCATCGTAGCGGCGCTATCGCGCCAGTGCTACCCCTTTTGTTTTTCGCTCTGCATCCATTGATTTTTCCATACGCTTCCCGTGACAAAGGCTAGAACTTGGGACCCAGGATCCCCTCAGGGGCCCGTCGCTCATGTAGGTGGGGCGTGTTTGCATGAGATACGCATGAGAGTACATACAGCCTCCTTCAAGGAATCCTTTCGAGTAAGCCCCCTTCGAGGAGTGACCTACGTGTACACGGCAAAATGTCCAACCGTAAATCCAACATTTATCGGCAGTGACCCCAATCCTCGCAGAGGGGACTGCCAGACAGACTCGGACAAGCAAGCAACTTCCACAGGGATCGCCCACAGTACTTATAATTGTTATGAAATTATAGCCTACTTCCATTGAATGCCATCTTGTAGTGTTCCATATGACATGTAGCTTCTCCATAGCATCTCTTCACTTGGGCCAGCAAGGTTACCAGTCGCCGACGACGGCTACTAGTCAAATAGTATATGGATGACATTAACAACAGTTTCGAAGTCAAGCACCTTAAGGCAGGTGTTTACCCACTGCGCCCGTATCGATCTTCGAGCTCTGGCTGACATGTTCGTACAGTCTGCGCACAGGATGTTATCTTCGTGCTCCAAAACTCAGTTTTCGTCGGAGAGGCAAGTACACGCAATAATCATTACTCATAAATGTACAACCTGATTGTCTTTCACAGAAGCTGCGTTCATCCGACCGTTGGATTCCATCACCTACTATGGTCGAACGTACCGCTTTGCATAAAAAGCTTTGATATGCTCCTGCATGATCGGACCATTTAATCTGGAAATTTATCTCCCCTACAAAACGACGTACCTCATCAAAGGTAGCGCGATAGCTCGGACGAGCCAAGAGGCGCCCGGTGTAGACACTGAATTTGGCATACTTTTCATTGCTCAACGCTTTGAGGAATTCGCTGCCCTTTCCAGCCGGAAACTTGCCCAACTCGTTCGAAGAAGCGACTATCAAGCGACCAAGGAATGGCGCAATGGCAATGTCTGCGATGGTATATTGCTCTCCTATAGCGTAACTTCCAGGGGTAGGGAGGATATCCTGGATCGCTTCAATAGCTGCCAGAAGATCTTCATATCCTTCTCCGCGCATGACGAACTTGACTTGTGCAGGAGCAAGTTTGGAACTG
>JBBPPA010000265.1:0-27148 GCA_038091735.1 Leccinum pellstonianum | reverse complement strand
GCTTAGTACATGATACTTGCATTACTTGATAATTCCCTCATTTACACGGACAACTGCGCTTTAAGCAAAGGACACTCCCTGGTTACCTCGTATCCCTTTCTCTGAGAGTGTATAACATTATAACCAGAAACTTACGATGAGGCTCATTTCCGAATCAAAGATTCTCTCCTGGTTACTTGACTGGCGGTTCTGAAGACTCTTGTGATGCGTGCGGGTTCTGCTTCCACTTCTCTTCGTCTTCCTACGGCATCATCGCTCACCGCTAGGCTCAAACATCCGACAGTATCCCTAGGATACTACTCAGTCTCTTCGGTAATATCCCGATGAGTCTCGTTCCCCGAAGACTCCTACGATATTATTCGGTTATTGCTTGATGAGTTTGATGACAACCATCTCCTTCCTAAACTCTTGAATCCCCTTCGAACCCTGGTCTCCATCAGACTGCTTTGATCTTCTAACCGCCGCGTGCCACCTTCTCCTTGGCCCCTCCGTCCGCCTCCGAGTGACGCCACAACGACCATCAATGTAACTTGACCACATGCTCAAAATTCCGCCTCTGCTTCTGCCACCTCTGCATCCATGATTCGGTTGCCAGCGGAGTTTGATGTACAACTTGATACCATCGAGGATCGTTGCTTCAGCAGTTCCGGAGCCCCAACCAAATTATTCTTCTCGGGTTTCTTGATCGCATCTGCCAAAACATTGACCAACGTCCGCAGGGGGAGTACTTGACGAAACAACCGGACCAGAGGACAGAAAAACGGGGCAGGAATGCACACTACATCCCGGACGGGGACAGAATGACAATGCATCAAGGAAACCCATGAAAACAACAGTACTTTGAAGTGGGGTTTCAGAGAGTGAGAAACGGGCCGAAACTACTCTTGAGAAGTGCTGCCCAGGGCATGAATCGAGGCAGTCTGGTCTCCGGGTTAGCCTCGAGGTTCCAAAGTTGGCCATATGATGCCGGTTTCAGACGATGTAGTCTTACAGTGTTCCAGGACAGAGTGGAGCTGACTCTTGCGTTCCATGTACTATTCCAGTGATTGCCTGCAGTAGAGGGAAAACTGTGGCCTGGGCTATCGAACTTGTTAGCTGGGCCTGTCAGTTGTTCTTCTCAGAATCGCATTGAGAGGCTGCAAAAGCTCTGGCCATCAGGAAGCACCACTAGTACGTACCCGGGCCCAGCCGCAACCCAGGGTGGTGAAGATTCGAGGGTATCCGCAGTATTACGTACAAGTGTAGTACAAGTAGTATCCAAGGCGGCTTCCAACGCTCCATTCGTTCCCAGGTCAATGACTACAGCAAAAAAACCCATTTCTTTCGACCCATCATGGCATCATTTTTCTCTGTTGACGGCTGTGGCATGTGCATTCATGGCGGGATTGTTGCGTCTCATTCTGTTCGGTGCGTCATTATGCCTGACGCGTTGCGAATGACCTAACTGGAAATAGACCAGTACGACCCAACGCATTGCCATGCATTGATGTCGACGGGAAGTTGGCTGGACAGCTCTTATCGTAATTGGCAGCCAGACGGCAAGTCCTGTCTTTTCCGATGCCTCGCCCGAGGGAAATGAAGGTTGTATCACAGGATGTATGCTCCATTCATACCAACCCAAGGATGCCTCTCGATGCCTCTCGTCTCGTCGGGTCGTCTTCGTTGGCGACTCAGTGACGCGAGGTCTCTTCTTTCAGTTCATGCACACCGTTGACCCTGAGCTTCCCAAGGAGCCACCCAATGACGGCGCCAAACATTCCAACCATTCCTTCGTTTCTGGATCGCAAACAACACTCGATTTCGTCTGGGACCCATTCCTCAACAAAACATCTACCCTTGCACTCATAAATCCGTCGGTTGTCCAATCTGAACGACCCGCTTTGTTAGTCCTTGGTTCGGGACTCTGGTACCTCAGATATGCCGATACTTCAGGCGGACTCACAGCGTGGGAGGCCAACGTAGAAGCGCATATCGAGGCTATAAATGGAGCTCGCAGCAAACCAGCAGATGAAGTCGTGTTTCTTCCGGTGGAGGAGACCGTTCATTCCATGCTATCTCCAGAGCGACTGGATACCATGCGATCCTCCGACATAGACGCCATGAATTCCGATCTCTACCACCGTGTCAAGCCACTAAGCAATAGCTCTTGGTTACAGCTGTGGGAATCTGCTCCCTCCGGCCAGATCTCACTCGCTTCGGTGTTTAATAAAATGCTGGATGACTCACAAACTTATGACGGTCTTCACTTCTCCGACGCCATGGTCAAGGCCCAAGCAAATATCCTGCTGAACCTTCGATGCAACGATGAATGGCCCAAGCCGTTTCCGATGGACAAGACTTGTTGTCGATCATACCCCTGGCCAGGACCAGCGCAGTCACTTGTGCTCGCCTGCTTGTTGCTGTATACTTGTGCTTCTCTATATCTCTCCTGTAAGCAGCAGTCTGTCATGTCCATTTCTGCATCATCTAACGTGAATATAGATACCAAAGCTTGGCTTCCGAACAAAAATTATCTTCCAGCGATCATCTTCGGTGCTGCTGTAGTCATGGCCTATCTTGCGGATCGCACAGGATTGTGGCTCAAAGAACAGAAGCAGTTCAATCCCTGGATATTTGGCTTCTTGTGCTTAGTCTCGCTGGCGGCTGGTTTGGCGACAGTTCGAAGTGCTGACAAAGACCTGGGATTTCTCAATCGTGACCAGACTGACGAATGGAAGGGGTGGATGCAAAGTACGTCGATTCATCTTTCCGTCATCCGTCGCTCTGACCGCATCGCTCCAGTTGCAATTCTTATATACCATTACTTGGGTGCTTCGAAGATATCTAGCATCTATAATCCCATCCGAGTGCTCGTTGCGGCCTATCTTTTCATGACTGGTTATGGTCACACGATGTTCTATCTCAAGAAGGCCGACTTTAGTTACCTCCGTGTTATGCAGGTATGCCCGGTTGTTGACATTGAAGCTTGTGCTTAATGGCGTCTCTTGCAGATATTAGTGAGACTGAATCTCCTAACGCTCGCTCTTTCGTACACCATGAACGCGGACTATCTCTCATACTATTTCGCTCCCTTGGTCTCTATATGGTTCATAATCGTCTATCTGACGCTGTGGATTGGATCACAACACAACGACAATACCCCATTCTTGGTTGCCAAGATGCTCTCGTCAATGGGTATATTTGCGGTATTCACACACCAAAAGTGGCTCGTGGAGGGAGTTTTTGAAATCCTGGAACGCGTCTTCTTCGTCCACTGGTCCGCACGCGAGTGGGCCTTTCGAGTATCACTCGATCAATACATCGTATACTGTGGCATGTTTGCCGCACTCGCAGTCATCAAGATTCGTGACAATCACCTTACAGAACACACCCTCTGGCCTGTATTTGTACGAGCATCCACCGGAATGTCTGCGGTGGTCCTCGTGTGGTTCATGTTTTTTGAACTTGCGCAAGAGAGCAAGTTTACATACAACGCTTGGCACCCATATATCTCATTTCTCCCCATCCTCGCATTCGTCGCGCTCCGCAATGCGACTCGCCGCCTGCGGTCATGTTCATCTCGTATCTTTGCGTTCATCGGCAGGTGCTCGCTCGAAACATTTATCCTCCAGTATCATCTTTGGCTTGCGGCGGATACCAAAGGTATCCTTGTGCTTATTCCTGGGACAAAATGGCGCGCTCTCAACTTTGTTCTCTCGACGAGTATCTTCGTCTACATGAGCCACCAAGTAGCATGGGCTACTGGTGAGATCACGGGTTGGATATGTGGCGAAACAAAGAACACCCTGCCTTCGACGCGCGAAGCCTCGAGTGCGCAGGCACAGATTCTGGATGATTGCTGCTCCGAACCAGAAACACTACAGCGCCATCCACAGAGATGGGTGGACCGACTGGTAGAAGGAACGAGCGCCAGAAAGTCACCAGCCTTTTTTGAGGTTTGGTCTGGTACGCGGTTATGGCGACCGGATGCAAAGGGGACAATGATGGTGGGGGCAGGTCTGATGTGGTTAGCAAATGCATTGTGGTCGGACTCTTAGAGACACTAGTCAATAATAAGATTACATGGCATACAAATTACTAGCACACTGAGACCGGTAATGGTATCTATGGACAGACATTAGCATACATACACCAGGAAGTGGACGGATGAATCAGTATTAGCATGGATGCTCATCAACACTCGTCCTTTAGACGAGGTCAGGGCTTGACTTCTATTTGTTACATCATGTCGAGATAAACGGAGGAGGTACTCACGGCGCAGGCCAAGGGAGTCGGCTAAGAACAAAACAGTTAGAATCCGAAATAAAGAGACGGTAGAAAGCTCAGAAATTTGGGTATAGAATAAAAGGTCACTAGCCGACCACGGCTTCAAAGTAGCGATTCAAGGTGATCGTCATTGCGACGATGAGCGAGAACAAGACTCACTTGAAAAAGGCAAAGGAAACAAAGGAAGAGAATAATGCAAGTAAATCGGAAAATGGCTATTTTATTTACACACGTGACTGGTGATGAGGGCAGGCCAATTTGGGTGGGGGGAATCGCCTTGAGGCTTGTGCGCTGACTTGTCTACCACATACCATGGCCAACGTCGTCCACCCACCACTGAATTTTCTTCATGAACCGACTCGTCTCTCTACTCCCCGCTTTGGATTTGGGTTTGGCCTTTCGCAGGGCTCATCCACGGGGTCGAGCAGACAACCCGTCTACACCCCTGGACACACTCAGCCATCTGCGTTGACCTCACATATCGGCCCACCACCGGCCACCCACCGTGTCCAGAAACGTCGTCATGAGCCTGAGGACGATGCGGAATCCAGTCGTCATGGCGCAAGGGACGTCGCGATGGACCGGAGTCCCACACCAGAACGACCGAAGAGGGCTGTTCCGAAGCGTGTTAAGGTTTCTCCACAAGACGACGAACCCAAGGAAGCACAGAGAGCGAGTAAAACTATGGAGGAGGGCGACGTCGACGTCGGTGTGTTGCTAGGTATGTTGCACGCGACCACCGGGATGTTGTGTTTGACGAGCGGTTGTCTAGCGAGTCTGCCACCCCAAGCTCTTTTGCCACTTTTGACTTCACTGATAAACGCTCAACCTTCACTGAAATCACTCATATTACCTCTTATACCCCGCCCAACGTTGGATACGGCGATACAAGCACTAGAGCAATCTGCGAGGAAACTACGGGATGCCTATCCATATTCGAACGCGCCTGCTTCCTCTCCGAGTTCTGTTGGATTTGGGTTCGGATTAAACGGGCCACGGACTGGATTTGGGTCCACGATGGACGACGAGCAAAGGAACAGCGGAATGCGGGAATCGTACATTCTCTCTCGACTGCGACCTCACATCCATGAATTTGTGTCGGCTTGCATGTCCTATGTGCTCTACTTTTCGTACGTGTCGGCGCAGACCCAAGCGGGTTCATGGGCACGGGGGCACACTGCTGCGGTGCAAGTGCAACAAAAGGACAAATCACATCCATCGGAAACATTTCTATTTCTCTCGGCGCTGACGACGCACATAACAAATCAGCCGCCACTGACGCAGGCGTCGCTCGCCCCGCTGTTACTTCCGCGGCTGTCGAAAGAATGGGAGGCGTGGGTGGACCGACTGGACGAGATAGTGAATCGCGAAGGGGGCATGTTCGGTGGAGAGACGGTGCGGAGCTGGGAGAAGACGTTGGACGAATTTGCAGAGACGAGGGGCCCTGAGGGATGGGGTGTAATGAGGGAGGTGAGGGACCGATGGGTTGGGAAGGTGGGATGGCTGGTCGGACGGAACGTGGTGCATGCGATGGAGGAGGAGGATTAGTAGATTAAATAAATTTTTATTTTTTTTCGCACTGTATAATATCAATGTGGCGATGCAGTTGCACCAATGGCTCTACCTCGTCATGCCATTCGTTGTTGGATCTCCTCGGTTTCCGTTAATTCCGAGCGTCTCAGTCTCGCGAATCCCGTTCGAAGAAATTCCGAGCGAGTCGCTATCACAATAATGCCTCTCCCCTCATCATCACCACTCGCTCTCTACCGCAACTTAATCTCCCTCTCCTCCTCTCACTTCACAAGGGCAATCGACTATTATTTCGACTCTCCAAAAGCACTCCACTCCACCAGGTCCTACAACTTCCTCATCGCTCTTGCGCTACGCAGCGCCTCCTTCTCCCATGT
This sequence comes from Leccinum pellstonianum, assembly GCA_038091735.1. Taxonomy (NCBI): domain Eukaryota; kingdom Fungi; phylum Basidiomycota; class Agaricomycetes; order Boletales; family Boletaceae; genus Leccinum; species Leccinum pellstonianum. Next base: position 20,975 of record JBBPPA010000265.1, on the reverse strand, counting down.
CCGCCTCTTATTCCGTGCAATGCGCGTAGAGTCTGTCCCCGAAAATATGGATACACATAAACTCCATGTCAGGTGGTTCGTACGGATCGGCAAGTGGAATGACGCCTGGAAACGCGTCCTCGAGATTTCAGCCCAACGGAACGCTTCCGCCAACTCGAACAATAACCCCATCCCTCTCCCTTTGTGGCTCGAGCTTTTTGGTTCCCAGAAACGCGGCGCTATGCGACATTGGGTTGTCACCGACCGTGGCGATACAAGCTCGGCGGACGCTGTGCTCCGAAAGCGACTCGTGCCCCGCCCATGCCAAAGGCCTCGTACCGCCGAAATCTCGCAATACCGAGCCCTCATGCAAGTCTCCCCTTTGCTTACCTCTTCCGACAACGTTCAGATCACACCCAGAACTATCTTCATCATCACCCAGACGATGCACCGGGTGGGGCAGAGTACATTAGCATTCTCTACCGCCCTGTCGTACCTCAAGTCCCTTCCTCCCCAGCTCAGACGGTCCGATCGACGCAGAGTACTCGACCTCGTCCATTTGCATCTATCCGCGGTTGCTCGGCGCAGAAAATCAGGTCTGAAACGGCACTTTACCCAGCGTCGTGTTCTCTGGCAGTTCTTGCATGCTCGCCCGGATTTGAAGCCTTCGTCCACAACCTTGTTCTTGGTCCTCGAATCGTTGCGCGGCTGTCGTCGCAGTGGCACACTCGCCATGCACTGTCTGCGACTCTTTCTCAAGAGGTGGGGTCCGCGTGTCCAGTCTAGGTCAGTCCTACGACGTGTCGCCAGTCTTGCGCTCAAGGAAGGCCGCTCCGACATCGTCGACTCCATGTTAAAGCTGGAGCGGCGCCGTAGACTTCTCCACGATACCTTGCCTCGTTCCTCCGTCTCCACCTCGACCCGACAAAGACCTTGGCGGACGTTGTTTATTCGACGAGGTGCCGAAAATAGGCGATGGCGTTTGATAGAGGACAAGTTCCGACGGCGGTTGGTCTCGAAGGCTCCCTCGTGAGTTGTGCAGCCGGCCTGCTGATTACGCACTCGCGTGTATACCTAGTTTTTTTTTCGGCAGAGGACTGGCATGGCTGGACGCGCGGGCCCATGTCCAGTTCCATATGCTATTCTCCCAGACGGTACCTTCGAGAAAACAATACATTTGATCAATGTTCGCATTACCGACAGCTACAGTACTAGTGGCAGGGAACTACGAGTACATTAGAACGCAAGATGCTTCGATGCTATAGGAATGCTATGCGAGAGAACAAGATTGAATGGAAGACATGCTGGGAACAAGAAGGCCAAAAGAATGTCCTAGGAGTGAAGTCACAGGTAACACCTCGAGAAGGTGCTCGGAGGAAGACACGACGGCCAGTTGCCCGTCGAGACCGCTCCCTCCCACTCTGCCCCGACCGTACGGTATAGATCGAGCGCTGCTCGTGCGTTCTCGACCTGAGAAAAAAAAACAAAGACAAAGGGAGAGGCGATATAGTCAATTCTGCGGCCACAACACACACATGGCCAATAACACAACAGGCCGTGAACGGACGTACAGGATGTATGTGTCCGTCTTGACAGCGTCGACACATGAGATGCCACATCAGCGTTTGCAGGCCAACCACTTGATTGGGTGAACGAAGCGCGTTTCTGAAGGGTAGATACAGCGCGACGTCGCGTGTTGCGACGGCGGAATGTGGGATCCCTAACACTGTCCCCGATCCAATGAGCTCGGTCGTCGGATGACCAAAATATATGCGTGCACTCTACCCGAAAGGTCGTGCCATAGGCTGTGTCCGATAATTACTTTACCCTTGATGAGCTCCGCAACATGCTGCTGAACGCGATCAAACGTAGGCGTATCTCCTACGTCAGTGGAGAATAAAATGAAAAAAAAAATCTCCAGTATAAAAAGCCAGCGGGGTAAAAGTAAGCAGACGTTGACTCACCGACCAGTAGATGGCAAGCTTCTATCCCGGTCGTAGCGGTCCGGTAATCGCTGACTTGCATGGTCGGGGAGACATAGGTATCTAATATCACATTGCCCCTATAGTCGACGATGGACACGCGACTTGTCCTGACGGGTGAGACGACGGAGCGGAAGAGGAGGGGAGGGGATACACATACGCCAACATCGCGGTAGTCCCACCCGGTCCCACCCCTACGTTGCTGCAAGAGAGGGCGAGGATCTGGTCATTACTAGGGATAGGGTATTTGGCCTCCATCTCGAAAAATAAAAGAGATGGCCATGACTTACTCTGCTCCAAGGTAGATATACGTGCGGCGAATGCACTCCGAGCAACTGACAGCAAGTAGACTGTAAAAGGGTTCTGGTCGTATGCAGATAAATGAAGACGATAAGCTCCAGCGATCCTTCGTTCTAAATCTCGAGGAGACGCGCCGTTCGTTGTGCTAGACAGAGTACCGTCCGGATGGGTGGTAGGACTCTTCACGTAAAAGTCCTGGGGGCGCCCGACTTGAGCTCGAATAGGCACAGTGAGAAGGTAAAACCAAGAAAGAACGCGTCAACGTGATGGCTGCCAATCCAACACTATACAAAAAAGTGATGTCAACAAAGTCCCTGATACTTCATTCCAGCTGTCACCGGCGGGAGAAGAGATGGGTGGATAACCATCTGGAGATCTGCCAACTCAGTGCGTGCCGAAGTCTCGACCGACCCTTGCCACTTTCACCCACCGAACCATGAAGCTAAATGACTTCCATAATAACCTTTCAGGGGGCAATCGCCTCGAGTTCTCGTTGACTTTTGTGGTCTCAATACAATATCTGAATGGCACTGGGATTACTCTCCAAAAGGGATGCTTCCACTCTGCTGGGGTTCGTCTTTTTCAAGGCGGGCGCGCGCAGGGCCGATAGCGGCTAGCGAGTAAGCTGACATAGTCACGATCAGTGGACGGGCTGAAGCGTGGAGACCAGTGAAAAATTATACAAAGTATCTGTTGACGACTGCATCACATTGTAACCATCACGACGGTGATGCTTCTGAGTACAATAAATCTCGTTGATACCAAAGTCTGGAAGAAGTCCAGGTCAGCTTTCGGAAGAGCCTTGAAGGAAAATATTCGGAACTTGCCGGCGCCTACCTGGTATTGGCGATAGCATGGAACCGAGGAGTATTCGCCAACCTCTAAATTCCCTTCCTTCGTTGCAAGGTCAAAATCTGTCTTGGTTGCACTGCCAGCGACAGCGTGGACACTTTTCGGTTGCCAGCAGCGGCATCTCGACCTACATCTTTGTTGAATGGACCTCATCCTTGACGGTGTCCTGGATAACACGTTTGATCGCGCCCGCGAGGTTCAAATGGATCTGTCCAGAGCGCGCTGTTTATCTCTCTACCATGTCCCGTGTATCAGACCGATTTGGTATGTGCCTGCTAGGTAATTATGCATACCCTCTGAGCTTCCGGCGTAAGTGGATAAAGATATGTGCATTCCACAACCAGGAATGGTCCTGCAGGGTCAGCTTACCAGAACTTTGCATTCCCGCCTGGGTGCTGGACACAGTAATTGACTTTTGACGTATGTAAGGTGTGGCAGTTCTCTTTCTTCTTACCTTTTTTCTTTTTTCAAGAGGGGAAACATCGAGATCGTCCCACATCAGTCGGATCTCTGGCAGTACCTCCGATAGCATCCTCTTGTTGCACAATTTTAGTTGTGACATTCAGCTGCAAAGTTATCTCACCGTGGATCCGGTGGGGTTAAATAAAAACCACAGGGCTGGGGACAAGTACCGAGAAAGGCGTAGTCTGAATAGAGGTCAGCGCTCATTGACACCTCGAACACACGAGGGAGATGATACGTACCGACATATGTTACCTACCCCAATCGTAAACCCTTGATCAAGATCTGTACCCCATATCTCGGGGTATATCAGGTTCCGGTAGGATAACGCATGTGGATTGCAAGAAAGTGTATTTCGACCGCAATGGAAGGACTTCCTGCCCAGCTAGCGCTATCATGTATGTCAAGATCGCGATCTTCCGCCCATTAAATTCGACTTGCAGTCTTCGCCGGGGACTTGAAATATGCGTACCGATACAGTCTCGCTCCAAAGAGCATGTCGCGGATGCTGTGGATAAAAGGAGCGATCCCTGAGCCGGATCAAAAGACAAAAGGGATTGCGAGCAAACCAGTGGATAAATGCGTTTTCGTCTTGTGCTGACGATCTCGCCTAAGACGACTCGTTTTTTCGCAAATGATACGCGAGGACGGAGGCACTGCAGTATGCCTCCGTCCTCGCGTCTCATTTGCGAAAACGAGTTGCCTTACATCTAAGGAAAAATAACGGGAATGATCAGAATCAGATAGCTAAACGTAAATTAGTCGTTGGTGTACACGCTGCCTGACGAACGTGACGGAGAATATGCACTGCAACGTTAATAAAGTCCGCGGAAACTTTTGAATAACATGGAAGGCCCTGGCGCCTTTCACCAACGTGTTTTGAGACCGAGTGGATACTTACAATGAGCGTGGAGACTCAAGAACAAAATCTGAGGGGAGTCAGTTCGGATATGGAACTGCCACAAAAGGAGATTTAGAATGTCTCCGCTGAGCCAATGATATTTGACCTTGCTCGGATCTACCGCTGTGACGACGACGACGACTCCAACTCGGCTGGTAACGAGCGGTAACAACTCGTCCTCGTTTTCTTTGACCGTCGTGCGCGCTCATCGCGATTTCCAGACTCGCTGCACTCACAAAATGGACACGGCCAGAGACAAACCCCGTCCGACCACAAAACCTTTCTCACAGGAGAAACAGTGCCGGATTTGCTACGATAGCGACGAGTCAGATCCTTCCTTGGGAAGGCTGTTCAAACCGTGTCTCTGTGCAGGCACGATCAGCGTAAGCACGCTCCAGCCAAACTGCCAGCCAGCTGCATTGTTAATTACGCGCGCATGCACACACACACAAAGTACGTTCACATCAAATGCCTGCAGAAATGGAGATTGTCGTCTCGTTCCAACAACGCATTCTGGCGTTGCCCACAATGCCACTTTCATTACCGATTTGCTCGCACCAGGGCGTACGGTCTTGGGACGAATTCAGGTACGTCACTTTGCTCTAATTGACTGATCAACTCCCCTGCTCATATCCACCTATAGTCATCGTCGGCTTCTTGTCTTCTTTCTTCTTCGTTCTCTTGGTCATGTTTTCGTCTTATGTCACAAGCTACTTCCTCTCCTCCATAGAGGAGCAGTCCATGTTTGGGACGACCTACTTCTTCGTCTCTCCGATCGACGTCGCGCAGGACCTGGTTAGGGCAGCCATCCGGATTCTTCGCGACCAGGACGTGCTGCCCATAGACCTGGATGTTTCACAATCGTTCAATGCCTCTATTCCGTCCCGTCTCCCTCAACCCACCGGTCTACTTGGCCGTTTCATCCGCAGGTTCCTTTTGGGCTTACCCATGGTGGGGGTAGGGTCGCTCATCCACATGGTCCTTACCCTACCCTTCATGGGGCCACTCCAGTGGATCGCCCGGTGGAGAGGGAACAGAACCAGAAGGGGAAACAACACGGACCTCGCTGCTGCGGTGATCGTCATCTTCATTGTTATCGGAGTCGCGAGGTCAGCAACGAGTCTGTTTCTCCCTATGCAAAACTAACTGTTTTCAGAGCTTTGTACAAGGTGTATCGTTATACCCGGAAGTGGGCTGAGCGGTTCCTGACATGGGCTGAGGATTCAATACTCGAAGTCACATGAGACGCATTCATATGTATGAAGATTCGAGATCAAGTACGTGTGAATAGCCGATGTAAGTACAATACGATACCCATTCACCAATTTCGTCGTAATTGGCGCTTGATGCCTTCGTATATGACCCTCGTCTCGTTGTTGCTCGAGTCCAGCTCGGCGAGATATTGGCCAACGGCCACGTCTATACGTCCAGCAGGCAGCTCAGCGTGTGCACTTGACGATTGCGGTCGTTTGGCCTCTTCTAGCCAATCACTGAGCAGGACGGCAATGTCTGCGGATATTGCCTGAACGCTGGCCTGGTTGTTGAAGGGTGGGACCTGGCATCATACAATTTCTTCAGCGAACCCACTATGCGTAAAGGTTGCGGAGACGCTCACATGTGACTCGTACATGTCATGCAAAACATCCCATATCTCTGCATGTGGCACACTGCATTGGACCAAAACTCGAGGTGTCCAACCTTTCGGAAGGTGTGCCTTGTTTCGCAACGAGAAAGAAATGAGCAATGTCGCAATATAACCTAGATAACAAATGTCTATTGTGTCCTTTGTGGAGGTAGCAGGAACCAGACTTACGGAGCGGGAATGCACTTTCAGAGGGATAGAATCGCTTTCCTAGCGGGACAACGCTGGCTATGACGTGGTCTGCGTGCGTGTGCGCATCTGCATCCTTTTCCAGAGCTGAGCGAGGCGTTAAACCTGCACATTGATCGAAATGTGTTCCCCTTACCGTCTTCAAATATCCGATCCCAGATGGGCCGAACAAGGTGTTCGTCCCGGTGTTCCGACACGTGGAGAATGAGAAGTTTCAAGACGGGCAGGTCAAAAGGTTCCGCATACAGTTGATAGAGCTTAATGGGGTGCGGTCAGACGGGGGGAGCAGACAACAAATTGAGGGGGCACACCTCTGATATGGTGAATAACCTCTTGTTCAACTGCCGGATCCTATGACCTTCCTCACTAGGGTTGCTTGCATGAGGGAGTAGTGCATTGTACACCTCAAGTTGCACCTGAGCCACGTCAAGCTTTTCTTCAAGGTCAGTGAGGAATGCGATGGCAGTCTCATGCCTGCCATTGGCGGTTATTGGATGGGACTTCGCGTTTCCAACCGCAAGGGTGAAATACTCGATCCTCGTGCTCAAGTCCGAGTCGATGCTAAGAATGATGATTTGGATCAGTAGGATCCCGGAGAGGGTCTTGATTCGCGTACTCAGTAGACTCTGCCAAGACAGCAAGAACTTCAGCAGCGCGTAGTGGCTGGCCATCTTTGACGTAAAACTGCCACAGAAGCTGATATTTCGCAAGTGTAACAGGCTCTCGCCGAAGGTGGGCCTCAAGGTATTGGGGCCGCAACTTTGCGCCCGTCAGCATTCAGTGGTCGAGGAAAATAAAAAGGGCGCACAGCCAATAGCTCATCAGCTAGCCCTCTGCCAATCAGCCAGTCATACAGTGTCGAGTGGAACATCTCATCCTCGCTGGAAAATGCGAGTGTATAAGCATGATTTCGAATCGTGTCGAGATCCTCTGCGGGTGTCTGGGCACGAGAGGCCTTTTGCTCAAACGAGTCGAGAGAACGGAGAACGAGCTGATAACAGTCGGCACGTTTCTTGAAAAAAACTGCACGGTTGTCGTTAGATGGACCCCCAGCCAGCCAATATTCGAGCCCGACGTTATCGGGGTCGACTGCTTGTGCACAACTCAGAGGGAGCTCAATGGCGCCTGTGAGTGGATGAGTTGCTGTGGAGCAGGTTGCACATGGGCGCTCACGGACCTTTTGCGAAACTCAACCCTCGGTATTCATCGCATACCTCACGGATCTTTTCGAATTCCAATATGCGTGCCCCTTTTGTGAACAACCTAACAAATAGCCGAATAAGAATGTGATGGTTGTGCCTCCAGGATATGATTACCTCAACGACTCTGCTAACCAATTCTGTCGTTCGGCAGGATTTCGTGATTCGACCGCCTTGCGGACGTTTTCTCGGGCCTGTATCAGAGCGATCAGTAGGGGCCCAGCCTCGAGGAAATTCACATGCCTTGTATAACATAACGTCATCGGTACTACAAAAAGAACCGCATCGTTGCTGTAAAACTTCGCTGATAGTGTCCACCTGATCACGACATCATGTCAAACACGGTTCTATGGGTGCGCGAACGGGCAATCGTACGCTGATCTGTTGACCGATCTGCTGATCGATCACAATGTTGACTAATGCACGCGATGCATTTATTCCATTCTGGGTGGTAATCAGTTCCTCGTAGGTCATCGCGGTCACCAGTTTTTGAGTCTCGCCGTCGCATCTTGTACGATGTCAGGCCGTACACACGCCGGTCACAGAGGAGCGCTCACTGGGTTATCAATTCTCCTAATCGATAGTCACTCAGCAGGAGCACAAATGATATGGCCTCGATTGTTCTCGTGAGAAGAGCCTGAAGCTGGGCCACTGAACTTTGTTCCGCCTAGAACAAATGTGAAAACAACGCGGCAGCAATCGACAACTGAAGGCAAACCTTCCACGCCTCTTGCTCGTGACCCACCGTGTTGCGCGACGTGGCGGGATCACCAGGTGTCGAATGGAAAAGATGAGGATTCTTGCCCAAGAATTCCTTGAGCGCATACAGGTTCTTTTGCACGGTAACGAGAAGGTTATCATTAACGTTCAACTCCTGAAGACCGAAAGCACTGCGCAACAAACAGAATAGGTACGCCGTAGAGGAAATATTGAGAAACATACCTCGGTTTCGTTATCTTGTCTTTCCAAAGTGGTCGGATGAGGCGCGCAAAGTACATTGCAAAACCTTCTCTACGACCACTGAATATTGCACTTCCCGAACTTTCGCCTACAAACGGAAGGTAGTCATGTACCGCGAATGAAAATAAGGATAGGGCTTACTTGTGCCATATGTCACCCTCTCCGTCCAGATCGGACGTTCGCCAAAGTCGTAGAATGCTTGCTTTGCAATGTTTACGACATCAGGGCTTACGGTACACAGTGTGCCAGGCATCGAATGATCGCTGGTGTCCATGAACGTGTTTCCACAAGCAAGTCCGAGAAGCATAGCACATGTTTGGTCTCTTCCAAAACTGTAAGCCTCAACGTCAGCATGTCCCTCAGGGTCGATAGTTGGGTCCATGCCTGTCTCTGAACTCGATGATTGGCTGAACCGCACCCTCGGATTGTGCCTCCTCGATGACGGCTCTTAGATAATCCAACGCCCTTCGTTTCACCAGAAAAGTAAGCCCGACGTTGGTAAGAATCATGAATTGTCGAGGAGACTCCGAGAACTGCAATGCCAGCTCGTTGGTGACGGCGGGCGATGGAGCAGCGGACGGCGGCAATGATGATCGTGGCACGCTGGCCATTGCCCAAGTACGCCCCGGAATAGCCAACAAAGTGGCGTACTCTGTCAGTGGTGGGCGCTGATTTCCACTCGTTGCATACGAAGAAGTAGGATATGTCGTCGGCTGAGCGGTTGTAAGGTACTGTTGTTGATTGGATGTGGACACTTGGCCAAGTGTACCTATGCGGGTCAGATCAGGGGATACACAAAGCAGAAAATCAGTGCCATCGGTATCGCCTGGCTGAGCTGCGATGGTGAGACCATCCTGATAGCAAGAGTTTTCCAGACCCGAAACGATGAACGGGCGAGAGGGAGAAGGTGGTGGAGCCACACGAGCAGCACTGTAAGAGGTGGACGGGACACGATTTGATGGACGTGCGAGTTCGTCGGGATGGAACAGATTCAAGGGTGGGAGGCGTACGTGTACGAGTTGGAGAGGACGTAGAGCACCGGGCGGATTAGTAGTTGGGGCGTACGAAAAGCTGGGGGAGGCGGGAGAGAAATAGAGACGAACACCGTTGATGGTGATGGCCACGAGTTGCACGCCAACACGAGATTCGGCGGGGTCAACGACATGCAATGCAATGATCTGAAAGTTAGAGGGATTTATTGCTGGGGAAGCGGGGGCTTTTTCTTGAGCAGATTTGTACAGGTTAGTGAGTGTCTGAACGTGTTGAACTGCTCTTTCCGAGGCGAGGTGATAGAGCGAGATGACGTTTTTGGCGGAAAGGGTGTATAGGCAGTTGCGTTTGTGGTCGGAGACGACGGAGACGATGCGGTCTAGAACAAGAAGAAGGGTGAGAGGAGGACAATGAGTCAAGGTAAGACGGACCATCTGGTTTTGGGGACGAGAAGCGGGGGAAAAGGCTCTGAACTGCGCCGACGGAATGGTTGATGAGTTGAACCCTCTTTCCAAACCAGGACTCTGACTGCTGGTAGTGTAGTTCATAAAGACAGCCGTCCTGAGAGCCAGCCATGAAGATGCGACCCTGGGGAGTGCCGACGATGGAAGTCATTTCTACATCTGTTGACACAGACAGGTCTGTAGCATACATTTTGATGTCTTTACGGTTGCTCTGGGGGATAGGAGAAACGGAGAGGCCGATGAGGAGGACAGAGACGGGGGTACACAATACCATGAGGGAGGATATTTCGTCAACGAACACAGCAGGCTTTGGAGTGACGACGGCGACATGAGTGATGACATCTGGCTGGTCTACAAACGAGCTGATGTCCTGACTGTGGGGAGGTGAGGAAGGAGGGGGCGGAGAAGAAGAAGAACGGACCTGTGTAGGTAGTCCCAGAGAAAGAGCTTGTGGTCTATGGAGATCCACACGCGCTCTATCTCTGGGAGGAGGCCCATGTGGGAGGTGACGTTGGTGGCTGGGAGAGGGATGAGCGGGGAGACAGAGGGAGGAAGGAGACGCACTGTTGTAGTACTGGAAGAGGGCATCGGGGATACCAACGAGCCTGCGCTTCTGGAATGGGACGCGATAGTCGTCGGGAAACACACTGTAGGCAGCTGACGAAGGAGGGCCTGAGGCTGAAGGGGGGTGAGCGGGGGGACGCGCAGGAGGAGGGGAATACGGACGGGGGAGTATGAGGTCACCGAGGTCGGGAATGGACTGGGCGTCCTTGAGAAAGTAGTCGTGGAGGACGCGTGCGGCGGTGGTGAGAGCGGGGAGGTCGACGAGGGGCGGGAGGGCGCGTGTCTGTGTCATCGTCGGAAAGCACGTTGACCAACGCGCGCGCGACTCGTTCAATGTTTTGCAACATGGTCACTGAATAGGCAACTTATTCCCACATTCCCGATTCGGCAGGCTCATAAGAGTCGATCATATCATCACTGGCAACACCGTGACCGCCGGGCATACTTGTGAGACATGGTCCAAGCATCGTACTAGATCGATCAGAGACTGAATTCTCTCACATGGCCCATGTGGATATCCAAGGGTGCCGGCCTCACCCTCACCTTTGATGCTGGTGAGCGCATGTCGAATACCGTGCAGGCACTGGCAGACTCAAAACAACTTGAACCAAACTTTCGAACTGGCCTCATTCACCCAAGCGGTACTATGGAGGAGTCCGCATTATAAAAATAAGCTTCAGGCATACAACTGGCTAGTGGCTCTTTATCCAAGCCCCTGAGACCTCTCGCTTCCAGTGGTATCCAGTACGTATTCCCTTCTACCCACACCCTCCGAGTCACATCGCTTCCAAGTTCACCATCACCTCTGCCTCAGAAGACCCTTACATCTCTGTACACATCCGCCAGGTCGGTGATTGGACGCGTGCTCTTGGTGAACGTCTCGAATGCGGGTTTTCTATTGTGGCTGCAATGACAAAGGCTGCCACAAAGGACCGAAGGCCAAATGGGAGGAACCCGCGGTGATTTTGTAGAGCTCGACCCTCTTCTCTCGCCCGACCTCTCCTTCATGTTCGCATTGGTTATCCCTATGGTGCAGTTGACGTCTTTGACAACCAAGTTGCCGTGGTCATCAGCATCAGCATCTCCTTCTTTCTTTGTTCGTCTCTAGTTCTCCGCAGGCGTGACATGGGCTCGCTCTGTCTTGTAGAGTCTGTCATGACGCACCCTCTGCCAATCCCTTCTACAAGAGGTGGAAACCGTTCAGTTGGACCGTGAACACACTACCTCTCGAGATGTACCTATTGTTCACACCTCTTCCAGCCGACTGTGACTCCTCCGCATCAATATCTATTTGACTCAGCAAATGAACGAAGAACATGCTTGTAACATTGTGGTCAACGATTCCGGTACCGAGTACGATCCTCTTACACTAGACTCCGCACGCGCACCATGATCGGTCGTCCGGACTGGAAAAAAAAAAACATCTAATCAAAATCGGCCAATACCTGCCCGATAGCACCGCCCGGATCAGAACCAAGGTCGGCGTAAGTTACCCTTCCCGCATTCATTATTTTCAATAGATAGAACACCAGACATAATCTCGTCATTGATCTGTTTCAGTGCACATTCCAGGAACACCTTTGAAGTGGCTCGTATCCTTCTATTTTTTTTGGTCTTCGCGTTGATATCATGCGCTTGTGAAAACAATTACATTTCCAGCGTCTCCGTGGGCGGGCGACGATTTTCATATACATAAAAATTACTCTGATACAGTGATAATAGAAATAACAACGAAAGCAACAATAGGACACGATAGCTCAGTACTCAATCTTCAGGTTCACTGTCCTCGATTACTATCGGGTCTTCGTGCGTGCCGGAGGTAATATATGTATTATTCGACTGGAGTGGCAGTGTGAGACCTGGCCGCCTGATGTCGGCCTGCGGAACGTTGGATGTTATGGGATCGGGTGGCGTGGGGATGGAAGAGGATGACATCGACTCCGGAGACGGCCGCGATAGTGTTTCTGATGTTATAGAACCTTGCCTTGGTGGCCAATGAACACCGGTGTACTTGTAGGAGCTTTGATCGGATTGATGACTGATGTCGGGTCCCGGCTAAACAGAAATACAACGCGACGAGCGTGATTCAGAGGACACGACAAAGGTGGATTACACCGCCGAATGCACAGAAAAACCTACCGGAGGGTGCAAGATCTGGCACAAGTCACGTGGCCTGACCCTGGCCTGGGGGGCCCGTGAACTTGATGATGCCGCTGCTTCATCGGATTCGCTGTCCGAGGTGAGATCAATAACCAGCGGTGGTAGCTCTGGCTCAGGAGTGCGGAGCTCAGAATTGCGAAGGCGCGTCGCGAACGGAGGTCTCGATGATACTCTAGTTGGGAAGCAGAGCTTGACCTTCCCCTTTGACTTCATGTGTTTGATAACACGCTGTGCCACTGTCCATTGGCCATGAGAGGGCGGAAAGCGATAAAATATAACGGTGCATTACTCAGTGTACTTCGTGGGGAATTACGCGCACTCGACTTTCTGATTTTCTTGAGCAACGGAGTGCTCGCAGGATCGGGGGCACCCATGTGCCGTTTGGTTGAGAAGAAGGGGATGTAGCGGTTGGTGGTTGGGCGGCTGCCAAATTGAATCAATACGGATGCCAGGCAGATCAAGAAATAATTGACAATTCATCATACGATTTCCGGGCGGCTGCGATCAACGGCCCGTATTGCTCTTGGACCCACGTGCAGACGTCGCCAAAGCCACGTTCGAGGTAGAGTGCTGCTACGATGACCTCGAACGAATCTGCGGCGATTTTCGTACTATGGGACTGGGATGGGAGTTCGAATGCGCCTGCCTTTACCATGAGATGAGTAAATGTTGCGTTGGAATTTACGGCTGAACGTATAATCTGGAATGTGGGGTGACTCTGGGGGTGTGGCTGTGTCGTGGTCAGAACTCACGGTGTACAAGCCAGGCGTAGCGTCGGGGAAGAGGCGATAGAGATACAACGCTACAGAGAGGTGCATGACAGCGTCACCGACGAACTCCATTCGCTGTTTCTCGTCTGCACTAGACACCACGATGGATTCCCAGTCGGCAAGCCTGGGTAGGGAAAAGGAGTAGCTGGGGTCGTTGATGGTTGCAATGATGACATTCTGGAGGGTGCCGTGGATGGTAGGTCCTTTCTTGAGTTTGACCATGGATGATGGCAGAATAACGTGACAGGGGTGAGTACGGACGAGAAGGCAAGCAAACTTACCATGTGGAGCTTGTGGACGAGAGCGATGTGGCCATAAATACGGCCGAGACAAACAACACGTAAATAACCGTCAGTCTAATCTAGATTAGGAAATCTAATATAAAGTGCTCGTCCAAGACAAACGTACATGAGACAATGTCCACCGCTACGCCAGCCGCGTCATCGTCGTCTGGTGCGGTCTCGCCCACCATCGCAGAATCGGCGTCGATCGATCGCCTCATTCTCGAATACCTCCACGCCCGCGGTCACAAGAGCGCAGAGTCTGCCCTTCGCGACATTCTCGATGCTAATGCCACAGAAGAATCCGAAAAGACCGTCTCCTCTGATGAACTCATCAAGTCTCTCGCAGTATTTGCACAGAAACCTTCCCGTCCGGGGGAGAACGTCCTAAAGGACAACATCAATGTCCTCCAGGAGTTGACCACCATGGGCAATCCTCCCAACATTCAGAACCTTATCGCAAGCTTGGGTGGTGTCGGCGCGGAGGACATTCTTTCAGTCGACCCCACTGATAAACAAGAAGGCTTCAAGGAACTCGAGGCGTGGGTCCAAGGCTCCTTGGATATGTACAAGGCATGCCCCTCCCCATTCTCCGACTACGCTCTCCCTCACGTCCATCTTTCAAGCCCGAGTTTCGTCCGATACTCTACCCAATCTTTTGTCACTTCTATCTCGATCTCATCCAAAAAGGTTTCAAGGAAGCTGGTGCGTCGATTATCTATCGCAAACATACGAGACTCTCAAGCACAGGCAACTCTTCAGCCATACGGTTTTACTCTTCGTTCGCTCCCGCGCTCACCCCCAGCCATAACTCGACCCTGCATCACCTCTCCACACTCCTCTTGCCTTCACATGTTCAGAATGATCCCCTGGCACAACGTTTTCTCAACGAAAAGTATATAATCCGAATAACCCGTTCAGGCTTCAGCCTTCTTGTAGGGTGGTTGACAGAGGGCGTTGGTGGTGAGGCATTCGGTGCAGGAGATGGCTTTTCTGGTGAAATGGGCAAAAGAGGGAGAGCGACCGTCATGCGTGTCGTGAATAATCACTTGCGATTTGACGGTAATCAGTTCTTCTCTCCTTCGTTTTCATGCTCACTCTCCTCCTAGTCACTGCTGCTAGCACAACTGTCGTCTCTCCAAATGCATGGGAAGAGTCCACTGGGCTTCTTTCATCACTCATTCCCAGAAGCGCTCAGGCTACGAACACCTCTGCCATCCCAAACCCGAATACGTTCAACGCCTCGAAAGGGGAATTGAAGCTTGGTCCTCCTCCAATCCCAGAAGAACTACGTACAGAGACGGAACGAGTCCTTCGAGAGCAGGCGATGATGGACCGAGATCCCAACGCACAGTATGACGTACATTTTGCTCGATCACAAGCCGTTCCAGGTGTCATTTCACCGACTGAAGCGGATATGCTTCCCCATCCGCCTGCCTTCAGAACGATTGATGTGCAAAGGGAAGTAGAAAAGGTGAGGGATGCCAGGAGGCGCATACGGTTTGAGCCGTCTGCTCTCACTTCCGTCGACCCTGGTTCTGCCCAAGGCGCAGCTGCGCGAGCTCGTTCTTTGCCAAGCATCTGTGCGTACACGTTGCATGACGTGGGAGAAGGGTAAGTTCTCGAGCCCTCGAGTTCACAACTTGATGAAGACGGATGATACCAGTGCCCCATGTTGCGTTTTCTCCCCCGATATTACGCTCATGGCGGCTGGCTTCTCGGAGAGTTATATTCGTTTATGGAGCTTGAAGGGCGAAAGCCTCAAAGGGTCGCGGAAAGACAAGACACCCGATACGGCAAAGAATCGTAAGTCGCCTGGGGTTTGCTTGGGTCCTGGCATCTCTGAAATTTGCACCCGTAGCCAGTACCTCCAGACTTCGAGACAGAGAAGGTAGTACGACTCGGAAGCTGGTCGGACACAGTGGACCAGTCTACTCTCTGTCTTTCGATCCCCACGGTGGCTCTGCAGTACCTCCAAAATATTTGTTGTCCTCCTCGGCGGACGCCACAGCTAGGCTCTGGTCGCTGGACACCATGACGAACATCGTTGCGTACCGCGGTCATCAACAGCCGGTCTGGGATGTTCAGTGGAGCCCCATGGGCATCTATTTTGCGACCGCTAGTCGGGACCGAACTGCGAGACTTTGGTCCACGGATCGGACGTCTTGTCTGAGGATCTACGCAGGACACTTGAGTGACGTTGATGTAGGTAGACTGGCAACCCTTTACGCTTCGCTGACCCATCCGCCCAGTGTGTTCGCTTCCACCCCAATTCGATGTATTTGGCGACTGGATCGAGTGACTGGACAGCCCGTCTATGGGACGTCCAACGCGGCGCATGCGTGCGGGTATTCATCGGACATCAAGGAACGCTCTCTACACTGGCGATTAGCCCAGATGGCAAGTATCTCGCTAGCGCGGGAGAGGACCTCGCTATCAATCTCTGGGATTTGGGGTCTGGCAAACGAATCAAAAAGATGACAGGCCATAACGCATCAGTGTACTCCTTAGCGTTCAGCGCAGAGTCCTCGATGCTGGTCAGCGGTGGTGCAGATTGGACGGTGCGATGCTGGGACGTCAAAGGCGCTGGCGGTCAAGCGAAACCACGAGAGAACGGAATGGATGAAAGTTCAGGGCTTCGTGCCGAGGAGGAGGAAGGCAATGAAACGTGCGTATCAGAACTCGTCATGAGGTCGTCGGTTGATTCGTTCGCATCGGCTGCAGTTCTGACTTGCTCGCCACTTTCCCGACGAAGCGAACGCCGATAAGCCAAGTCCACTTCACACCACGCAATCTCTGCCTGGTGGCAGGTAGCTACCTTGCTCCGAACTGAGATGTATTGTCTTGGGTGCCCCCAATCGAGACGGAGTTTCGTGTTTTCGCAACCTGAGGTGTTACGGTCGACCGATGAGTCGATGCTGTTATCTCCGCAGATCGCCACGCGTACCTCCCCTCGAATGATGGGCGTTCGGAGACCGTTTTCATTATCATACGTTTGTACGTTGTATCCAGCTCCCATCGTTCAATCGAAAGTGGATCGCAACGAGCCTTTCATTTCTTGCGAGCTATCTCACTGGCATATGGGTCACGTGACCGATGGATGTCATGTCACTTGGCACATGGAAGTCGCTCATAACTCACCTGGTACTGTCACTCAAAGATACCTGAGCCCAGACTTTCCTCCAGTATACATTTCTCCGCTCGCTGTCCCCCCTTCGACAGCCCGCGTCAGCTTGTTTTCAGATGGACGCAATGGAAGAAGATCCCATAGTGGCCACTAGCTCTTCCTTCCCTGAAGGTATGCTCGATGATGGACCTGAGGGTACACCGAGTTATGCGACACCGAGTTATGTGCCTCCTCCTTGTACGCCACCGTCGCGGATTCCGTAGAAATCATTCCACTGATTCTTTTCCCCCGTGTTTCCACCCATGCCTCTTCAGCGGCACCAATACCCACCAGCGCGCGCGAATTTCGAGACGTCCAAGTTAAAGTGCACATCAGGAGACCGGAAAGGGACTCCTGGGCATACCTCGGACGTGCCCTCGTCTCTCAGGAGATGACAGGCCAGTCGTCCCGTGTCGGTACGAGCCCATGTCCGCATGCGCACCCATGCATCGTGCTCATAATGGGCCCACACCTCCAGTGGTCCGCTCCATGTCCTCCGGCAAGGTGATGGTGTCATTCGGCGAGGTGCGTGACACCCCATTTTCGCCCCTCCTCTCTCCCTCTCTCTCTCTTGCCTCGTTCGTTCCGTCGCCTTATCGAGCGCGTGCGTTCAGTTGTCGGACCTGCAAGCAGAGAAGCGCGGCAATTTCGTCGTCATCGGTTGTGTCGAAGGCGCTCGCGTCATATCGTGGTCGTTGAACGTACGTCGTTTTGTTCCGTCGCGACGCGTTCGCGTTCGTGTGTGTGTGTGTGCATGTGCATCTAACTCGGAATGCCCGCACGGTAGGCGTTGAATAACTCGGACACCCTCCGTTTGCTCGCGAGCATCGAACTTGCGTGCTACAGGTGTAGAATCGCCCTCGTCGATCCCCGAAACCATACCAAGTCGCGCAGGCGCATCGAGCGCGTCATCAAGGACGACAGACGCAAGAGACACAAACGACGTAAAGATCAAGATGCCATGATTGATGCGTTTTCCAAGCAAAATCTCGAGGAAGGTGACATGGAACCGAATTCGTGACGCTCACTCGTGTCGAAGGGTTGAATGGCACCAACATAGAACGTTCAAGGACTTTTTGTTATCTGGGCTTCGACTCCGCCACGGGTCGTACCAGGTTGTACCCAGTTGTTGCATTACTCATCAACCGCCCATTGTAGCGATCACATTCCCAACCCTCGACGACGGTGTCCTACTATTTGTGTTCCTTGACGCATCCGGAATATGTAAACCAGTTTATGAATGCAATGACTGCTAAACTTCATGCTCGAGTCCCCCCTGGACATAAATGCTAATTAACTAGGTAAAGGTTGTGGAATCCAACCAACGAAAATAAAGTGGTCGCCGAGCTCGACACAAGACATAAATAAGTACTTTGAACATTCTAGCAAATCAGTATGTCCTTTCACCAAAGCAATTATTCATCATGGAACCAAAATGGTGCATACCGACGTCGCGGGAGCACAAAGTGTTCAGTATACTTTGCAGAAGCGCAATCGAAAGTGCTACTACTGCCGGGGAGGGTGGGAAGTGGAGTGTTGGAAGTCATCTACACCTGGCCCAGACGCATAGGCAAGACTGGAAGCTGATAGTGCCGTCGCTGACGACATCGGCCTTGATTCTGTCTGCATTGCCGTAGGCGTTCGCTCCGTGTATTGGGGGGGAAGTTCAACGACCGCAGGTACAACTTCGGGAATTTCATCTTCAGCGTCGGTATGAACGATGAAGCGAGTGGGAGGATAATGACTCGCCACCCCGGCCATCGCAGCTTTCCGGCGACCGCTCGATGACATGGACGCGGATACGGACAAATTAGCAACGTCACCCATTGCTGCAAAGCCTCTGCCCTGTGAATGTGAATTCGACGGAGAGTGCGATAGCTGCCCATAGGATGGTTCTGATGAGCGAACCGAGGGATCTGTGGATGAAGAATCGTGGTACGGCGTGCCAAACCCTGAACCAGAACCTGGATTGGAGAATGAGCCGGGTGAAAGGAGGGGAGTCAGGCGACTGGCGGAATCGGAATGGAAGGGATACGGGTGAACTGGGGGGTGATGGAAGTCGTCGTTATCAGTACCAGGATCCATGTCCAACGAGACCGGACGATTTGACTTCGGCTTCGACGCAAGCCCGCCCTGCCAACCTCTGCGGCGACGACGACTTAGGTACCAAGCCGCAAGTGAGACGATGGCCGCAACGCCAATACCTGCTCCCACTGCTGCCCCGACAATGGTGCTCGTAGTAGCGCCGGTGGATGTTTGAGATGACGTGGGCGAAGTAACTGGTGAAGTAACCGGTGAAGTCGACGAAGGACTCTGGCTTGTGGTAGAGGACGGTGAAGCCGAATTGAGACAGGTGTTGACATTGGAATTGGCGACGATCATCGTGTCAGAAGACCCGCCTGAACGACCTTGTGCATCCGTCATTGTGAAAATCATCGTGGTTCCAGCTGCAACGTCGGCAATCCATGAGAAACTTGACCCCGATGAAGGGGATTGGACACTGAACGATCCTCCGCTGGGAATGAGTCCCTAGATGTGCGGATCTTAGCAAGGAGTCCAAAATTGAGATAGCCGACAGGACTGACTGTAACTGTAACGGGTAGAGCGGCCCCGTCATATTGGGTGAAATCGTAAGAACTAATGTGATGTGAGTTCCCCGGATATAAAAGATGAAAGTTTTAGATAATATACCTGCATTGTTGTAGCGAATCTGGAAGACTGAAAGTATATACAAGAGAGGGATTGTAGATTGCACAGGAAGCACCTCCGACTGGAAGTCCCACAGTAAACAGATTGGATGTCCCGCCAGTTCCGAAACCAGTTGCGTCGGACATGGTCACTACGAACTTGGTTTGATTGTAGAACGGAAAGGGCGAGACTTGGTATACACCCTGATTGTTATTGAACGCTGATGAAGGCACAGTCACGGTCATCGGGACGTTGAAAGCCTTGCAATATGTGGATTGAGGGAAACGTCAGCATCTGAGATGGACGACTCACGGGCGTCAACATGATTTTGAAGGGTGCCTGACCCCCTACGATTCACGCATATCAGCAGAGATTCGCCAGAAGACTCGAGCAAGCTGGCTGACCTGTCCAGGTGATATTTAGAGAACCACATTGGGTTGGGGCCGACCCGACAGACACGCTGAATGAGAGTGCTCCAGAAAGGTATAAAGCAAGAGAGAAGAACGCGGGTATAAGAGAAGAACGCATACTCAAAAAGATGGACGATAGCTTGGCAAGAAAACCAAAAAAAAATTTGAACAGTTACGCCTCGAAAAAGAGACTATGAAAGGTCGAATTCTGTAGTACGAGGGGAAGAAAAACGTGCCTGTCTGTAGCTAGTATGTACTGGCCATTGCAATTATGTCAGCAGCAAACTTGACAACGACAATGTCATATATTAATCGTGATGCGTCGTCAACCTGAGGGCGGCGCCGCATCAACATGAGGCGGTATCGATACACCGACATGGTTTAAATTTATGGATCGAGTGGGATCGGACCTCCTTTGCGACCGTCGAAGTGCCTAGCCCGGGAGGTCACTTGCCCCCGAGATATCCTTGGCGAGTCCGCGGCGAACTCCAAGTGTGGAGAGACCGTGGAAGGATCACAAAGTATTTACGTGCAGGGGCGACAGTCATCGCCACAGAAATTAAGTCTCCGCACCAATTTACGGCATTTTCCGTTCACTGCCTCTCGGGCACGAGAACAGTCATCCTCGCCGTCAACAGCGTCAAGAAGACCCGCGTCAAGGTGAGTTTACCAGTCGTTCTCGCCCATAGCACCCATATCTGCGCGTCGCGATATGCATACTGGAAATCGCGTGCGAGTCGATCTCGATGCGAGATGGATGGGCTGGGCAGAGTTAGATGTGTCCGGACTGAACTGACTGCCTTTCGTTCGCAGATAAAAGATGGGTTTCGCACACAACAACGGTTCGTAGTCGATCTACTGCTGAGTATCCCGCCACGGCCTGATTCGTTGCCATGTTCTAGTTCTTCACGGTAACCACTTCCGCAAGGACTGGCAGCGCCGCGTGCGGTGCTGGTTCAATCAACCCGCCCGCAAGGTTCGCCGACGCACAGCTCGCAAAGTCAAGGCCGCCAAGC
>JBBPPA010000264.1:0-27175 GCA_038091735.1 Leccinum pellstonianum | reverse complement strand
CAGTATTTACAGCCACTAGACTTAAGCCTCGGAGTCCTCTGTTCTGTTTCCCTTGGTTACTCACAGTGGACTCCAGGTCAGTAGCTCATTGTTGTTCGTTCAATATCATTCTTGGTTACTCACAGTGGACTCCAGTGTGACCTACAAGTCCCCTTTAGTGGTTATCCCATCCCAACAACGCTTTCTGCGCTTATCAATCCCCAACTTCCAGCTTTCGATTCACAACATTTCTGAGAGTGTTTCCCTGTGGGCTTACTTGAGTCTGGTGATTTGCTAACCAAAAGTACATACTGTCCTGCTGTGGAAGAAAGTCTTCGATGGGGGGATCTATAGAATAGTGAGCAATTGGGTTATAAGCGAGTTACAATGCTTACCTCTCTGGAGACAACTCTCCGCTAAACGCTCATCCTCACTTGGCGAGGCCTCATCGACGGAAGCTCTGCAGATTGCCTAATGACTGATCTTAGGTTTTCACCAGAGGCTTGCATGCTCGTGGAAGTGGGAGGGAAGACCATCCTATCACAGTTTCCATGTACAAACAATTTGGAGACTCTCATCAACACCCCCTGCATACAAAATCTCATACATCAAGACCAACTAATTGTCCAATTCATCTTTCTACCCTCTACCCATGTCATTGTTAAGTATTTCCTTCTTCATTGCCTTGGTGACCAACCTACCTCCTTATTAGGCAGAACCAGGATGCTCTCTCTGATAAGCGCAGAAAGCTTGTTGGGTGGGATACCCACTAAATAGCACTCTAGGATCACACTGGAGTCCACTGTGAGTAACCAAGAATGATATTGAACGAACAACAATGAGCTACTGACCTGGAGTCCACTGTGAGTAACCAAGGGAAACAGAACAGAGGACTCCGAGGCTTATGTCGAGTGGCTGTAAATACTGGCAAACAACTAGCAGCCACAATCAGCCACAACTGTGGGAATAATCATCTCGAAGAAAAGAAGATAGAGGTGTGTAGAGCGACCACAAAGGTCTAGAACCTCGAGGAGAAAATGTTGATAGGGTTATCGACCATGGGAATCCAAAGGTGATAGTGTATTGACTAAGACCATCATGCAGTAGCACATTCCTTTAGATTGGCACAACGAGAGCTACTTCACGGTTTCATAAATGGACTCGAGAGGACGCCACTCGTTCTTGTTGTCTCCAATCTACTCAAATGTGAATCAGTTCACCAACATCACGTGAAAGGAAAAGGTGTCCTCCACTGGCACAGAGACATCAGTCAGAAACATGGTCTTCGAGCGTTCGAACTAGCCAGGTAAAAGGTCACTATTGATGATTGATGTTGATTATTGCAAAGATTGTGTGGGTGACTCTATTGGGGAGAAGTGATACTACTGAAGGTATTGTCAGTCACCAGGATGGTCTGAGCCATTTCTATTGCTGCAGCAGAGTGAAGTCACCATTACATTTGATAGGACAAGATATTTAAATGGAAGTGATATGAGGAACCTGTCTCAGAGCCTGCTTGGAGATGATGGTTGGGAGTCAGGTTTGGATACATGGTGTTTACTGGCAGTACAGAGGCACATGCAGGCAGAGGGCAAGAAACTCTTTTTTCAGAATCAATGTTCAAAGGGGGTTGACTACTTTCTACGCCTGAGAATAATAGTGTTGAGATCTATGTGGGAACATTCAGTAACATATGAATTCTCCGAGTCTGTGGCATTGTTATCACAAATTATAAACAATAACCTTCAATTAGATCAACCAGCCCAGGGAAACAATAGAACAGAGGACTCCATCAGAGCTTTAAGATGTCTAGTCACGTGGCTGTAAATACTGGCAAATAACTGGCAGTCACAATCAGCCACAATCAGCCACAATTGTGGTAATTACAACTCAAAGAAAAGGAGATAGAGGTGTGTAGAGCGACCACAAGGATCTAGAACTTCGAGGAGAAAAGGATATCGACCAAGAGGAATCCAATGGTGATTGTAAATACTGGCAAACAACTAGCAGCCACAATCAGCCACAACTGTGGGAATAATCATCACAACTCGAAGAAAAGAAGGTAGAGGGTGTGTAGAGTGACCATACAGGTCTAGAACCTGAGCGCTACAAAGTCTACAATAAGATAAAAGATGAAAAGAGTGCGACATCACCAAAATGTATCCTCAGAAGGCAGTTGGTGCATTGTACCTCTTTTGTATCTACAAATGCTTTGGAAATACTTTCTTGATCATATCTGCCTTTTTATATCTATCAAGCCTACAAGCAATTCAATGGAAGTAGTGTCTCATGCCCCTCAAACACAATTAAGAAACACAAACCATAAAAGAAGCACTCAAGATCACCAAAATGAGCATGTATGCTTTCCATACTTGTTAGATTGCACAATTATAGTACAGTTACAGTGACTACTAGGAATCAAAGTCCAGTTGATAATGTTTGGGTTGAGTAACAATCCATGACTGAATGTTTGTTAGATAGTCTGGAGTCCAAGTCCACGATCTGAATTCATCCTGATTTTCCTGATTTGTTCTTGTATATTGACATAGTCACATCATCAGGTTATTGTGAGCCCCTTCCACCCAGTCATGAATACATACTGCAACTGCAGCAGTAGCTGTTGAAAATCATGGATTCATTTTGTTTCCATACCATGATTGCTAGTTATTTTGTATCATGTTTTTATTGGCTTTCTTCCACCTATCTAAATTATCAATTAGTTAACTATGATCACTAGCCATAGATGATATGGACATACCTACATCAGACCCATCATGATGTATGGCCATCCTGCCAACAAGTCCATTATTCAACCACAGCGTCCCTTTTCCATAGAGCCCCTTTCGTGCAGAAATATTGGTATACTAGCTAAGCTGTTGCACTCATTCTTCATCAAATAGCTTACTGCTATTGTCCAATGGCATTAAAATTTTATGTATGTGATGAGTAACACATTTTAAAAGTGTAAGTAAAAATGAAATCAATCCACGATTCTCAACAGTATTAGTCTAAGTGACATTTAATATTCAATAGTGTCTTAAACCATTAACAGTTTGTTTAAATCCTCCAGGAATGTACTGGATGGCTTCAGCTTGTATATGTTACTTGCCATGGCTCTATTGTGGATATGAGTGATTCCTTTAAGAAACTCAGAACCTATATTTAGTGGTAAGTTATTATTGTGCTTTAGCTGCAAAATCAAGAACTTCCTCATCTTTGATGCTTCCTATTTACCATCCATCACCACAGTAGAATTGTTGATGCATGTTACTAACGCAAGAACGTGGTCAACAATGAGTTCAATTTCATAGCATTGGTTGAGCACATTGATATACTTGTGCTCTTCCCTATCTACACCATGTCACACACTACAGCTAACTCCACAAGGTGATCAAGCCATGGGGCAACCACATACCACTCCAATGTCGACAATATGGACAACTATATATCTGGAAGATGGCAGTGGTAACTATTTTTTGCAGTTTAAAACAATTCCTGGGTATGCTGCCCTGATCGATTATGCCATACTAAGTTGCTTTATTCATCTTGAACAATTCTTGCAGTAGGTACAACAGGCCATATATTGATGACAGTGTGATGCATTATAGCACACTGTGTAGATCATGTGCACAATAGTAATAATGATTGGCAACTGTTAACATGGATCCATTGTATATCTAATGTGAGGGAAGATTGCTGCTTATGGTAAGGGATTACTCTATCAATTTCCTTAATTCAATATTGGTGTATATTTAGTGATTTCCAGTTGCCAGACTGGTAAAAGACTAGCAACCCAAACTGGATAATGGGCCTCTTCAGACATGGATTTGAGAGATGGGAATTCTGGACCCAAAAATCTACCAGCTATTCTGGAAGGAAGCTTCATTTAATATCTCTGAGATCCCAGAACTACATGTCACTAACGATCCCATTTACCAATCTGAAGTGTTGACAGCCATCCAAAGAGAAACATGTCCACAAAGACACCATAAAGAACAGTTTTATCTTACGTGTTGCAAACCTATGTTTTTGTTCTCTAGTCCTTGAACTCTATAGAAATGATTGATCTCTAATTCGTCCAGTCAAGATTCATAGATTGTGTTCAACACTTGGCAAGAAGTGGGACATTGATTAATTTGACTGTCCCTTGTACCCAATCAATCAAGGGGTTGTGTTCACATAGCCAAGTGTATCCTAGGATCATGATCACATTGGCTGAAATTTTCTCGCAATGTCCTTGAAAGTCGATGATTAGGTCGGTGGTATAGGCAATGCCTCCTGCTGAGTTGACCGTGCCATCAACATTGTAAACCGGTACTGTTACGCGAAGCGATAACGACTACCTTACTACTTAGACGAGGTACTCACGAAGAGACCAATCAAGTCTAATAGAAGGGATAAGGGGAGTCTCACTTGCAGACGGTCAAGTGGAGGAAGAGTTAGATAACGCTTGATTGCGCAGAACTAGCTAAGGAACACCATCGTGCTACCGGGGTATTTATAGTGGGTGCGAACGTGCACGGACCAAGCGGTGTCGGTAGCAGTGAAAGAGAGGAAACCATATCGAGAAGTCGAGATAAGGGAAAGGGACGATAACAAGATAAGACGAGATAAGAGATGGAAAGATAACGAGATAAGACGAAAAGCGGCGGAATCGATCAAGGAAGTTTTATCAGTCTATAGCTCGGTCGAGAAGGAAATGGGTGTTGTTAACAAGATAGATGGAGAACGGAAGGACGTTGAAAGAAAAAGATACGTCCACTCCTCTAAGTCCTTCAAAGTGCACAGCGATTGTAACAGGTACAATGAGTTCGAGGAGTTTGGGACTTGGCCCGATTGGTATCTATAAAAACTCTATTTGCTCCAATGTCTAGGCACTAGTGCAGTGACTTCAATATGTTTTTGGTTTTTGTAACTATATCTATTTTTAAGGCTAATTTCCTAAGTGGACCATAGTGCGGACTTTCTGCTCAGTCCAGGATCTGAGGGAGAAAACTATTTTTATTTTCTTTGTAAGCCAAATGAAGCCTTTCTTCCCAGGGAGCATACTCTTTTGAGATCGTGGCTTCGGTTGTGTCATCAGGTAGGATCCTACCTCGAGATGACAAAGAATCAAGAGAAACATCACTATCTAATACATTAAAACAATTAAAAGAAGACAAAGATGAAGAGCGAGATTGAGAAAAGGAAACAAATTCGTACTAGCACTATCTAGGCATTAAGTACAGTAGTCCGAAAGTACACTATTTTTTTTTTGATTTTTAGATAAGGAAGGTGTTGTATCTGATACAATCTATCTCCCTTACTCTTTTCCCTGAGTCACATCGAGATCACAAAAATAGGCTTGTGCAGTCTCTAAGTCCATTCCTTGTATTGCCTTTTCCCAGTTAGGCGATTGTGCAGCTCGTTGGTTTATTTGGGCAGTTCCTTTTGTAGCTCATACAGACTTGAATTATGGACATTCCTTTCTGTGTCCACCTCGAGAGAATCCACAATCTTTACTCTTGTCAACGGCTTTTTGCATTCCTTGGCTTGATGTCTATCCGAGTGAGATGTCTTTTGAACATCAGTAGTAGTCACAGTTGCATCAATATCTATAGCATTGGGATCTCGACATTGGAAGGAGAAGAAGCAGGTTTCAAACAGGCAATATCTGTTTTCTGTCAAGCAAATGAGTAGGTAATACTTGCAGATCATTTAGGTTATATCACACACAACCTAGATAACAATTATGCTTGTTCTAAAGTTTATGCTGACCCACTATGCACTAGGTAAGGGAATATACTGTTACTCATGGTGAAGCATGTCCTCTCAAATGAGGTTGTAGCCTTTGCAAAGCGAATGAGTTTGTGGGAGGTATGGTCCTTTGATACAATTTGCCAGGTGTTAATCATCCAAGGGTCAACTCCTCATCTGATGTGAGGGTTCTCTGTTTTTTTTTTTTTTAAATCCATTTTCGTTCCATGTGGGTCAGACCCTATGTGGGACGTACTAAACTAGGTATAAGGGGCCCTGCCCCGCCACTTCCCTGAATCCATGAATGCCCCACCAGGCCAGGCTTAAGGCCCCCCACAGTAGTCCTGTCATTCCTGCCGACAGTTTTAGGCGTGCAATTCCCAAATCAGCGTCCACCTGGGTGATTACTAACGTGTGAATGTGAGTGCTGACATATACGATGGATAACAAGTACTTGGTTCATCGGAGACGATCGGGTAAGAATGGAAGAGGGGAGCGGCAATAACTAAGTAGGAGGAGGGGGTGTGTATAGTAATGGACGTCGAGATGTCGATCTGTAGGTTGGGCATTGGATTCCTCGGTGTCTTCTACACATGTGCGATGTTGTTTCGACGTGGGATAGAATAGCACCCTCCTGCTCCCTGCCAACTTAGCCCCAGTGGCGCCGTGTCATGGTGGCCTTTCCTTCTTTGATGAGTAATATTTGAGTCAGGTGTTGATGTGTCGTTTTTGTAGTAGTGTGATCACTGTTGTGTGCGTTATCACGATTTCGATTTCGGGGGTTGATAAGAGACATCACCTAATGTTTTCTTCACGCATTGTGTGCTGTTGACGAAGTGTAACAGGTGTCGTATGGCCAGCCAGGTGATTGTGAGTCGTGATATCTTGAGTGCATCTCTTCGTAGTTCTTCTTCCAATATTGAGGGTTCTCCCTTAAGTCTGGGATTCAACTAAGGACTATGGCACCTCAACAAGGGGAGAAGGACTTAGGAGGATAACCGGCTACCGAACTGAGGAAAACCAATTGAAACCGGTTTTTATCGGTTCAGTCTATATTTTGTCCAAATTAGGAATTTCCATAACCAGTTAAGGTTTCGGTTATGCCCAAATAAGGCAAATAACTGGACTGAACAGGACTTTAAAACACTAGCTGCATTCAAGTATGTATACTACTGACATGTGTGCATAGACCAGCTTAAGGCTGGTCTGGATAAGCTATGCTAACAAATTGAGTAAGTGTCTAGCAAGTGGTACAAGAATAAAGGTACAGGTCACGTGATGCTGACTAAGCAGATTATGTGACTTTGGAAAAGTGAACAGTGAAAGATGAAAGATTAAGGCTTATGTAAGTGGTTATGTGATGCTGACTAAGCAGGTCATGTGACTTCGGAAAGTGGAAAATCAAGAGGTTTTATCAGCATTAAAAAACAGGTCATTGTGAATTACTCATGTTGTCAGAAGTATCAGGATTCGAAAATAAGTTAAATTATTATACATATATTTCCATGTATTTTCAACTATTTCAACTTATTTCAGTATCAAGAAAAGCCTCTAAGTAGTAGACATTATACAGATAACATAAACATTTACTCAACTACTTTATCTTACATTAATCATGTGGATCTTAAAAGCATCTGTACATGCTGCCATGAGCGTGTGGGTTTGTTCCGCTGTGAAGATTGTTTTACAGTGGAACTACAGTGTCTGAAATGTGTCCTTAGTGTACATGGTGGGTTACCATTACACTACATCAAGGTGAGTACCTCTCTTTCTAATATCATTGATCTGAGAACTAGGCAAGAGTATGGGTAGGGGTAACCCACATGTGTCAGGGTATGGGTATGCATGGATACGGGTATGGTAGCTAAATCAGCTACCTATAGCTGCCCTCATACCCGTATCTGTGGGGTGACCTGTGTGCAGGAGGGAGTGACAACAACAACAACTTGGGAGGGCATGCAGGAGCAACTGCACAATGCACACAATTGGGTCGCTTCTGTTCCCGTCCCTATTGTGTGGTTGTCATTTCATCTCCATCCCCATTTGTATTGTCGTATTGTTGTCGACGCCATGTGCTCATTTTTATTCCACTATTGCACGACTCACAGACAATGTATTACAGCTCTTCAAAAACCACAAGTGCATAAAAACCTTTAGGCCGTATACACCAAACAAGCAGTAATAAAAAAATCATGTGAGGCTCTGGCCTGCTGAGATGCCACTGGCTGACTCAGCTGCGGAGATGGGCCGAGCCCTGTAACACCGACAACGACAACAACCCATCAGTATCCCATGTCTCCCCAACGAAGTCCAGGGTCCAAGAAGGACAAATCGACTGAAAGTACCCCATCGGCATCCTGGAGTGACATTGACATCGACTTTTTGATCGACCAGGTCACTGCTCGTAAAGCAGAAGCCGGTGATGGGCTAAACTTCAAGAAGTTGTTCTGGCAATCAATTGCCAGTTCTCCTCAACTTCTTAATCCAGTGAAGGGTGAGCCCAAGACAGGGAATGCATGCAAGGAGAAATGGAGCCGAGTGAGCATCCGCTCCACCATATCTTCTGACTCGGAGTATTGATTATTGAATTATCATTCAGCTCAGAAAGACATTCGATAGCGTTGATATGCTTGCAAATGCATCGGGTATGACCTATTCCCCTGAGTTAGGGGCAAATATTGGCATCGAAGGCGAGATGGTATGGAGTGAATACGTCAAGGTATGAGTAGTACCAATTTCCACACCGGGAGATTATGGTATTCTGACCTTTTTTGACAGAAACATCCCGGTGTTTCGTCTTTCAAGAGCAAAGGCTGGCTGTTCTATGAGCAAATGAAGATTATTGGGCCCTCAAAGGGCAAGGGCAAGAACCGCTTTCCCCCATACAGTTCAGAAGCTGCGGGTCCATCTACAAGCAGTGCTCACCCCACCGGTCCAGGAGATGTATCCAAAAGTTCAGGTTCTAGCAGTGACTCGGGCCAAGGTACCCAGGCTGGCGTCTTCATAGGACCATCAAGTGCACACACTGGATTTCAAGTGACCACTCTAGACTGCCCACCCCCCTGGCCTCCGAGTCTGCTGCTATCTCAGCCAGGGTTTTCGAATACATTCATTCCGTTACCAATGCTAGCCCAGCCATTTTCACATCACCCACTGCCCCCTCATCGTGTACTGGCTTGTTAGCAAGCTCCATCAAACCTTCTTCAAGTATCTCGGTTCGTGAAGAGAACTCGAGAAAGCGCAAGGCTGGCGATGATGACATATCCATGGTGTCAGCAACCACGTCATACTCAGCCGGTGCTGGATTGGCACATTCGTCGATGCACAAATGGCGTACTAGTGCCAGTGGCTTGCTTACCATGGCTCAGATGGGGGATAAAATGGACAGCCTCGGTGATAATGTCCATAAAAGCATGGTGATGACCCGCAACACCATCTCTGCCATCCAAGTGCCTTCGTTATCTAGACACAAGCCAAATCCTGTTAGCACTGCAGCGTCTGTGTTAGCTGAAGTGACCAGGGCACTTGTGTTGCTTGACATCACAGCACTCTCTCCGGGCAATCAGTGGCTATTCTTGATTGTTTCCGGGATGATTCCCATCTTGCTGAAACGTATATAGTATTATCCTCAAATATGTCTGAGCAGTGCACTGCAGTGCGAAAGGCCTGGCTGGCGACAAGGCTTGCAGATGTGGCAGCGGTGAAAGCAGCAAAAGAGGCAGCGGCAGGATACTAGCACTTCCAAGTCTAAACTATCAAATTGTCTAATTTGTACTGTCTTGTTTGAATGACAGCAATCCAATCTAGTGTTTGTATCAAGCATGTAGGTTCAAGTTCAGTATAGGTTCACCATGCCTCTCCCGCTCCCTCGCATAACTGAACTACAAGTCTAGACTAATCTGCTCCTTCTTCTCTGCCATCAGATCACGGTCTGCGGGTATGACAATGTCAGCTGCAATTTCTCCATGCATACCTGCAGCTGGACCTTCAGGCAGTAGGCCAGCTATCTCCCCCGGCTCCATGTCTTCCAGTTCAGCAGAATCAAAGATACGGATAATGTTGTGAATACAACCGCAAGCAGGGGGGATATGTGCCTGGACATTCATAGGATATTCAGGGGGGATCGTGAGTATCCGGAATCGACGTTTGACAACTCCAATGATTCGCTCAACTACATTTCGCAGCTGAGCGTGACGCAAGTTGAAATACTCTCGGTGGTTGGCAGGCCTGTCTATAGCATGAAATCAAGTTGTTATGAATCAAAGGTTCTTGATATTACCGGAGGTTTGCTCGGCCCCATTCAGCAAGGTGATAACGCTCTCCTCGGTATGGCACCAGCAACTCAGGACAACTTGGAAATCCGGCATCAGCAAGATAGTATTTGCCAGGGGGGATCCTGAGATCATGAGTGCGCGCGTCATGATAGACTGTTGCATCAGCTGCCGACCCATCCCATCCACTCAGTATATTGAGGAATTTCATGCCAAAGGTGCAACAGACAAGACAATTCTGGGAGTTGAATCCCTTGCGGTTTCGAGCTGTGTCATGTTCTGCTGCTGATGGCATACATGGTATATGGGTACCGTCGATGGCACTGATTGCATCCTGGAAGAACAGCATAACCCGGGGGTCATTCCTGATGACTTCTGGATTGGGGTCGCCTACACGCGGAAGCTGTACATATTTATCATAGATTCCAGGGGAGTCGGAAAAGGCAGTGAGCATTCTTTTAAAGTATCTATAATAGTAATCAGTTGCCATAGTAGAAAGAGATAGCATGCTATACTTTGATATAGTACTATTTGATCGTTGAAACCTCTTGCCAACATGCCTGATCGTTGATCCTGTCATGCAAGTATATAGCCAGTTGTTCTTCAATTTTGACACATTCCTGCTGTGTGAATAACCCACTGCCTGCAGCTCTGCAATCAGGATGTAGAATACGCCTCTGTGAACACTGAGTTCTGTCCGAATATGCTCAGGGTGGGCATTCAAGTCGAGCAACTCTTTTACCCAGCCCTCTCCTCTTAGGCTAGATGTATGGTATGGTATCGGTTCTCTCCTTTCTGAAGCAATTTCAATGGCTTGGGCTATGGTTGCAACCGCAGCAAGGAAGATCTCGCCAAGCTGGTGCTGATGAAGGAGGAGTGCTTCTAGCACTTGCTCGCTATACCTAGCATGTTCACCATCAGGATCTGAAAGATTTCAGCATTGCGATACTCCTAGTAGGAGGGCCTTACCATCGTCAAAGTCCGAGGGCGAGTCATCAAGGCCATCATCAATCATTATGAGTCCTAGATGATCAACTGATCGTACGGTCCCAGAGCATCAATATTTCAAGCCCAGACAATTACATCAGCCAACGGCATCTTGGCAGGCCAGAGTCTCGCACGAAGAACTGTGTTTTTTTGACCACTACTTCTTTGGTGTACACAGCCTTATTGGGTTTAAGTCAATACTTAAATGGTAATTGTAGGAATGCTATGAAGAATTTACGAGGATGGTTCATTAATGATGGCGCCACCTCAAATCTGAAGCATAGTGGGCAAGGATATGATCCCACTGGACTCGATGGAACGGCTCCTAGGGAATGCACTTATACTCTTTGTTGTAAACTTTTGCTTGAAACGCAGGAATGTTTCCCACAATGCCAATTATCTGAGCCTCATCAATCACAGCTGCAGATACTTTGTGGAGGAGAACGCATACAAGACGCATCTTTTGTTCATTCTGGAGATACTCAGGAGGCACTATGTCCTCTTTTTGTTCTTACACTGTCACAGCACTAACTTGTAGATTCAGAAAAATATTTGTTCTGGACATAGTGCTGTGAACCTAGCCAACGTGAAGAAGTCATTCAATCTCGCTGCAAATGGAGTGGGCATGGTAGATTGTGCACACCATAATATGAAACTCCTGACAGCCTCCGGGGATTTGCAGAAGGGGGAAAGGTATACTCTTTATACTTCTAAGCCCATGGTACTTCTAATTTTTGCATCAACCCAGATATGTAAATATGGACTACGTCTTCTTCTTGGCCATCACACACTTTGCTATGGTGCCCTGCTTCCTCGTATCATATGATATCACATGTCAGTGGAACAAGAAGTTATGGCAGAGGATGGAAAAGCTACCCCCCCCTTGAGCTCCGTGGTATTGATACTACCATGGCTATGGGAGATGTAGCAATGCAGGCACGGAAGAAGTTGGGTTTGTCGTCGGATGTTCACATATTCAAGACTTCCATACAAGCAAACAAAAATGAGCCACCAATGACTGTCATTTTCGCCATGTCATCTTCTCACCCTACTCTGTCAGTTGGTCGGGCAACATGTGCATGCCCTGCATATGACATTTTGGGGGACTGGGTTGTATTTTACAAAGAATCTTGGCACATCAATGCCTCTGATATCACCACAGAGGGTCTGGTTTATGAACACCTCCAACAGCATAATGTCCACTTTATTCTGACTTGTCTTGTGAGTGGTGACATTGAATGTTGGGATGCACATACCCATCTTCAGACTTCAAATCCATCTTCCAGTCTCCAACCATCCAACGGACTCGCGAGTCGTGATTTATTTTCATGCCACCAAAGAAGAAAGGAACTAAACTCCCGACATCCAATACAGCCAGGGTGGCAGCCCCAGTAGAGGCTCCAGCCGCCCCCCTAAAATGTAGTGGTCACAAGAAGGCACAGCCGTCCATGTCCTCTATACCTAGTATGGATCATGGCCAGGATGCGCTGAATGCAGGTCAGTAATTTTGTAATGATTGTCTTAGCAGGCATCACACAAGCTATTGACACATCTTTTTAACAAATCGAATGCAGCATGAGAAGACCCTCCTGCTCTGAAAACCAAACCTATCACAACCCTGAAATCTAAGAAGCAGGCAGTCACTGAAGAACCTTCACCTGTTGGGCTCGTAGCCGGTCTTTCCGACATCACTACAGGTCAGATTTGTCATAATTACTAATGTATGGATGTATAATCTATCTTCAGGCTTGAATCCAGCACCCGAGAAAGCCCTACTAGTTCGTCCAGTTCCCAGAATGGAAGGCACTATACCCAAGAAGCGACAAAAAGGCAAGCCCGGGCACCCCAAGATCCTATGGCCCCAGCTAGACAGCCCGAACCTTCCCTTTTTGGAACAGACCGGACTGAGACCACTCCTAGAATTTTTTTGATATGAAAAAAACCGGACCAAGACTGAAAAAGACTGATGTTTGGTCTTTTACTGGTCTGGTTGCGGTCCAAAACCGGTCTTTTTATGGTCCAAAATTGGAACTCACCTTTAGCTTTCTACCACTATTTTTTTATGTAAAGCGGTTCACACATAATGGAGATATGATTATTTTAAGATTTGATGCAATATGGCTCTTTAGACAGCTTGAAAGATCAATCAGAGCGCAGTCCGCAAGCGATCAGGGGGCTTAGCAGTGGCTGTACCAAATGTGGCCATAGCCCCTATCTAATTTTAGAGCCAATAATAACGTAAATCGGTCTATATGCGGGTGAGCTATGACCAATCTCGACCTTAATGTCGATATATATTGTTATACATAGCATAACTAACTCAAAATAAATCGTACAAATATGCAAAAATCAGGGTAAATACTTCAATATATGTACAAATAGGGGGCAACGTCAGTCCCCCCAAAAGACCGGTTGTGACCAGTCTTTAACTGGTCTTTTTATTTTTGAGAAATTGAAAGTGGGGAAGAAAGACAGTGTGGGAACAAAATCTTCGACCTGAGTTGCTTATATAGTGTGGGGGGTAAAAATAGTTACAAATAAACTTGTCAGCATGTCCGCTTTTTTCAACATCAAGTGTGGGAACTTGTGCTTATATAACAGTCTCACTTCAAAACTCTCTAAGTCTTTGCTACATATGTTTGCTACACTTGTGACACTTGTGACTACACTTTTGTCCTACACTTTTTCGCTTTTTTGTACACTTGCTACACTTTGTCCTACACTTTTTGTACACTCATTTTTGAACACTTTTTTTGTACACTTAGTACACTTTGCCCTACACTTTTTCGCTTTTTTGTACACTTGTTTGGTACACTTGGTACACCTTTTGGTACACTTTGTCCTACACTTTTGGTACACTGTTTTTGTACACTCAGTACAATTTATTATCAAGAAATGTCAGGAAATATAGGTATTAACTAAGCATGTACAAGATTACTCGTAATGTTTGGTGGGTGGTTTTTCCTGATGGGGAAGATGGAACTTGGACATGCATGCAGCAATGTTTGTGAGTCGCTGCTTTATGATTGCTCATACATTTTCTCACAGCCACAAAGTCACAAATCACCCTAATGTGGAGTTGCCGCAGTGGAAGTATGGTTCAAACACCTCCACTGGCATTATCTGAGAACACATGAGATATCACTGGGAGAGCTATGATCAATGGTGCCAAAAGAACAAACAGCCCAATAGGACGAATCTTTTCTATGGTCTATGGTCTATGGTTATCTGATGACTGGTCTAGTGATTGGAAGGTTGTATTTCGTTTACCACTGATCTCTGGTCAGACAGAGACCGACGTCCCTATCTCAGCATGATGGCCCATTGGGTAAAGAAGGGTGCAAAAGGTCATTTGTCTCTAGAATGTGCTTTGGTGGTGTTGTCCTGGGTCGTCATGATGGAACCAACTTAGCAAATGTGATCATCGAGTTGTTAGATCGTATTAATGTCATGAAGTAGGTGTATCGTGCACACCAAGTCTGAGCAGCATAACATGTCCAACACTCCACTATCCACAAACATGCATCTGCCAGTGCATCCAAGAACACAGCTGCCAAGGCATTCCAAGAACCCAATGAGCCCTGCTTTGATCTAATGCTCCTCTCGCAGTGCCCACCGTCATTCAACAGTCTGTCTATGAGAATAGTTGCTAAGTCCTGGCCTGGGGAAGGTAGGGTGGGAAGAAGTGGTTCATGTCTTGAAGGATGAGGACATATGTGCATTGAGCATTGCATCTGATGGGCAAACGGAGGGATGACACACCATCTCATGGATCTGGCAGGCGCCAAGAGTGTTAGACAACCAGGACCAAGATTTACAAGATGGTATGGGGCTTTCTATTCATCGCTGCTGGACTGAATCAGATGTTTTTTGTAGCATTACAAACTGAGTGGCACCAAGCACGCACAAGGGCCATGAGGTAGACTGAAGACATCAGGCTCATTGTCATGGCATTTTTCGAATCAAAGGTACTGTGGTGGAAGAAACAGGCCAGCAGGCAGCAAGGACTGGCAGCTGATATGCAGAAAGGGGTAATGGCTTACTTTACACGGTTGTTGTAAATCACCGTTACCAACTGACCAATCTCAGTCCGGATCACAGTCCGACCACAGTCCGGCATCACTGACAGCCAGGACTAGAGTCCGGACATACCGACACTCGGACAAAGGTCAGGTAACCTACCCTCAGCCCTCACCCTCGACGTCACTACATTACCATGACATCCCCACTATCATTCCATTACTACTTGCTCCTTTATATCATTATGTAGATCTGATGTCATTTAGAATGTATGTATGTAATAATGCCTCATGTAGTCCACCTGTATAGATTAGTCTGCTTGTATATACTCGAGTTGGTCATAGCTGGTGGACCCAGCTTTGACCTCTTGAGCTTATTGCCAAAGTCCTTTGCTTTCATCCTCATCTTCATATCTTTCTAAGTGTCACCATCAGCCTCCGAGTGATAGACCAACAGTCTGACCAGACTTAGGTTTACTTCAAACGTAGATCAAGTGGAGGTAGAACCAGAGGTGAAATTAATGATAGAAGTAGACAAAAGACTATCAAACAGGGTACAATTCATTTTTATCTATCTAGGGGCCAAAGGTTTATGGCAGTGGAAGTCATTTATAGCTGACTGGGCTTTCTTCAATCCAGAAGCAGGTTCCCAAGTTCTGTCGCTTTGTCATATCCTTTCCAATGTACCAGGTATTGGAATCCGCGACTAATGTGTAAGAATTGACAATGTAATCAACTTCAAACTCCTCAGTGCCTTCATCATTGACAAGCACAGGTCCAGGACAAATAACAGGTTGTCCAGGCAATGGTTCAATATAGGGTTTGACTCAAGAGATATTGACAATGTATGGAGCTTTCATGGATTTTGGGGAAGAGTAATTCCATGCTATTAGTATGAATTTCTATGATTTGGTAAGGACCGATCCAGTGTTCTGTTAGTTTACACGATGGACGCTCGTCAAGATACTGAGCCAAACCAGATCTCTGATTTTGTATTCCGGCACAGCCAATTGATGTTTATCTGCTTGCAGTTTCATTCATTAGTGTGTACTAAAGTGCGTCTTTAGCCTTTTCGAGATTGGCTTTCATATCATTGGCAAACTCCTTAATGGCTGGAGCTTTTACTGATGTCAGTTTGAAACTGAGACATGGGGTGAATGTTTTAGTCAACTGGAAAGGGGTGAAGCCAGTATGAGCGAGTGTTATTGAAATTAAACTGAATGATGGAAAGCCATTCAATCCATTTATCTTGTGTTTTTTCTGCAGTGAAAAGGTGGAGGTACTGATTAAGTTCACGATTAATGTGTTCTGTTTGTCCATCAGTTTGAGGATGATATGCCATTGACATCTTCTTTTCTATTTTTAGTAATTTGAGCAGATTGACCATTATTTGACTGGCAAATTGAGGTCCGTGATTGGAGACGAGGGAATCGGGAAGTTCATGATGTTTCCATACATAATCCCTATACAGCTCAGCTGGCCCTTTTGATGTAATTGTTTTTGTGGTAGACACAAAGGCCACTTCTTTAGAGAATCAATCTACCACTGTCAACACACTGTCAAAGCTGTGTGATGATGGAAATCCGGTAATGAAGTCGGCAGACATATTTTTCCAGGGTCCTTTAGGTACTTCTAAGGGTTGCAGCTTTCTGGCTGGCGGAAGACTTGTGGATTTCATGCATGCACAGCACTCACAAGCTTTACAATATTCCTGTATGTCCTTTTTAGCTCCTGGCCAAGAGTAGTATCTCGTGAAGAAGTCTTGTGTCTTTTCAGCACCTTTGTGTCTAGGGAATAGCATGGGTGGGGGTAACCTGCATGGGTTAAGGGTACGGGTACATGTCAGGTATAAGTACGGGTCTTGATGCTGATTCACATTGTGTCATGAGGGAACCTTCAACACCGAGGAAGTTGGAGGAATGTGAGACATCAGCTGCATGACTGTCATAACCTAGGGTATATTTACCACTGTTTACCATTGTGGTGCAATGGGTAGAAGGCTGAGTCTATATCGCTCAAGTGAAGCTTGAGACATTGTCGGGATCGAAGTTCCACTCATTGATACTGTTCATGTTCTAAAGCTGAAATATTTCTTGATGTCATTATTATTTAGCTTTCCATGGCTTCCTTTTTCTGATCCTCAGAAGAAACATGTTACTGACTGGCCGACTGACTGTGGATGCTGACATTCTACAGTGGACCGATTGGCCAAAAATTGAATCTCAGCTCAGCATGTTGCTGATTGGCCAATTAGCTAGGTATTGCTGCATTCTGCGATTGACTAATGGGGCAAAATGAAAACTCGGCATGTTTGCCAACTGGCCAATGGACTTTTGAATGCCGACATTCTACAGTGGACCGATCGGCCAACAATGGAATCTCGGCATATTGCTGATCAGCAAATTGGCTAGGTATTGCTGTCTTTGAAGTGGTAAATGTCAGTTGGCAAAGGATTGTATGTAGAAAGAAGATTGGGGCCACTATAATATGTTATTCAATTTTTCCATGAGTATTCGACACTGGCAGATTCATTAGAATATAATCACCTAGTGAGTTCACTCATATCTGTAGATTTCACCACTAAAAGTTTATTATTTGATCCAAGTTCAAGTGATCCTACCTGGTTCAAGTCCATCCAGGAATCAGATAGCTCAGACTCATTTGTCAGATTCAGTCTTCAAGTCTCATCTAATCAGAGAGCTGAAGGAGGTAACCACTAGGCTTACTGGATATATCTAGTTGGCTGCATATCTTGTCAAAAATCCCCATTTTAAGCTAATGGACAAGAATTGATGCTTCCCTTTATTGATAGAGTGATTAACCTGAATGAACTGCTTTGTCAAAGGACTACTCACTCAGAGGAGTATGGATATGGAATTTTCCATCAGATAGCCTAGAACCAAGATCAAAACTCTGCCAGTGTAGAACTCAGTCAATAATTTGTTCTATATAAAATTTCAGCTAGCTTACTAAGGCCAAAATTTCTAGGCAGTTGCTTATAGAACCATCTACTCTGGCTGTTTTTGTGGATGGGTTAGGAACACCAGTGTCTAGAATGACTATTGCAACAGAAGCCACTATTTTTGATTGGATAAGTAGTCTACCATTTGTTTACTGTACTTCAAGTTGCTAATACCACTTGGGATGAAAGCTTATATAGCTGTGGTGTATAGAAAGAAGGAGAATAAGGAGTTGAACACTCAACTGGTTGACAAGTTATGGAAGATTGGTTGATGGAATTTCTGAAGGCAATCTATGACATATTTAGATATGCAAATGAGGGTTGCAACATCACCCCCCTTCCTAAGATAAAATATTCATTTAGTAGTAGTAATAAGACGAAAGATGTAGTACTTACTTATTGTGATTGCATTGGGTAGTGCTTATGAACACTTGTGGCTTTGCGAGCCATTCCATGCTGTATTTGTGGTCAGCCTTGAATATATACCTTGCCAACTCCATATATACTATCTTCTTCACAGTGTTGAGTTGCACTCTAGTGTGTCCTTCTTGTCATGCATCCTGTGTAGAGTCCGAAAATAGCTTGACATGCTTTGTAGGGTTGTCCTGGCACCACTTGATGAAGAGATTGGTGTGATAAGCATGCACTTTCTCGTTTGATCTTTATACTTTTGCCTCTAGAAGTAGATGCTGAATCCAACTTGGATTTCATGGCTGCCAGGATGCAGGAGGCTAGGATGCAGGAGGCTGGGATGGGGGGGGACTTGGGCACCGAGGTCCCTAAACTAATTTAGATGAAAAAAATTTGGGCCAGAAGCCAAGAATCCATAGTATATTTCACATCCCTGAAAACAGGTTA
The DNA here is from genome assembly GCA_038091735.1 of Leccinum pellstonianum. Classification (NCBI taxonomy): domain Eukaryota; kingdom Fungi; phylum Basidiomycota; class Agaricomycetes; order Boletales; family Boletaceae; genus Leccinum; species Leccinum pellstonianum. The sequence continues at coordinate 8,363 of JBBPPA010000264.1, read as the reverse complement.
AAGACCATAGCCGAACTGGCAAAAAAGACCAAAAAATCGATTTTTGTCAGTCTTGGTCTGTTTTATTTTATTTTAGGAAATTACCAGGACCAGTTTCAGTCTGGTCTTGCCCAAATAAGGCAAAAGACCAGACCAGACTGGACTTTAAAACACTAAATGAAAGTGTAATGTGTATGACAATGATGGTGACCTTATGACAGACAGGAAACCATTTCTATGCTACATCTATTCCAAGGACTAGTGGACATATTCACAACATGTTTCTTGGTTTACAGGCATCTCATAGGAATTCAGAATAGCTTCAGGGATGTAATCTACTCACTCATGGTGGATTTCTGACATATCCGCATCCACCTCTATTATATGCAGATTCAGAACCATGTGGTTTACATTGACCTGCCATCAAGCTCAGGAATGAAGCACAATGATCTGTTTTACATGTGGGACACTTGTTTGACAAGATCACACTGAGGCACTTATGACCTCTATTAACCACAATATATTTGTGTTGATACCAAATGTGTGAGAGTATGCCAATGTGGCACAACCTTTTGAAAATGCATTATATTTCTTTCTTTGATGTTAAACATGGTTTTTCTGTTCTATGTAAATATTATGTAAGGAATATTTCAGTTTTTCCCATGACATGAAGTTATTCCATTTATTCCATTTATTCCTCTTTGTTCTTGAAATCCATGCTCGTTATATTGGATAATTGCTATCCTTCCACTGATTTTGAAGTAACTGAATCCTGGTCAGACTATTAGACTAGCACTCGGGGGCTATGACCACACTTGGAAAGAGAGAAGAATAGTAATGAAAGCTAAGGACTTTGGCAATAAGCTCAAGAGGTCAAAGCTGGGTCTACCAGCTATGACTGACTCGAGTATTTATACATTAGGACTATTCTACATACAGGCGGACTACATGAGGTGTGACCTACATACATACTAAATGACATCATGTCTACATAATGATATAAGTGAGTGGCTAGTAATGGAATGACTGTGGTGACACCATGGTGATGTAGTGATGTCGAGAAGAAGGGCTGAGGGGTAGATCACCTGACCTTAGTCTAGGTGTCAGTATGTCCAGTCTTAGTCCGCTGTGTCGGTGAGGCTGGACTGCGACGGACTGAGGGCGGTCGGTCGGTAATGGTGATTTACAACAAATTTGACAACTATGTTTAGGTCCTTCCTAAGTCCAGCAATCTGCATAAGCACATAAATGTATTGTGTGTGAGTGTGTTCCTGAGCTCTGTTCCTGTTATGCAGCTGAGCCACCCAGGCCAATACCAATACAGCAAGTTCCTTTGTTATGCCAGAACTGATACTTAGAGATTCTGCTCGATATACTTGCAATCAATTTGTTGCTTGGATGAATCTAGGCTAATATAGTAAGTTGTTCGAATGACCCAACCATCTGAGCACCCACTACTACAGATTATTCCTAATATACACTGGCAAGTATTAGAAACTCTGAGTTTTCTTTATGTAGCTCTGAGTGTATATTACTCCTTCCTTTGTGATTCCATCCACTGCCTCCACCAGGTTTTCCACTAGAACTCCCACTTCCTCAGCCTGTACTCGGAGCAAAACTCCACTGATGTCTTACTCCCAAGGATCAGTTACAAAATCTAGAAAGTAAAGAAGATACTTTACAGTATCAAATGCTGGTTTGCAAAAATGACCAACTACACAGGGGAGAAGGTTTCTGCTGCCCGCCGACTTATCTATAATCAGCAATATGTGGTTGACACTCTACAAGTTGAAAAGCTTCTGAAAGGGGGGAGTCATCCAACTGAGATGCATCTTTTGGTTGAGTGCAATTACTGATATTCTGATTAGAATGCATTTTCAACAACGCTTAGCTCCTTGGAATTTGATTTCTTTCAGATGTTGGTTGTCAATATTTTTCACAATTTTGAACTCAGGTGACAAACAGTGAGAAACCACTTAGATGTCATTGATGAGCTGAAACTATGGACAGCTACTGTCATGTGCCAACTTTTGTTCATGACACCATATTCATATGGTGATTTCAAAAAATGTGTCCAACTTGAAAAGAATGGCCACACACAACATTGATGACATGTTACAAGTAAGTTTTGGTTCTAATACAGAATGAAATACCTTCATATAGTCTGGCTACAGTGTGTTCTTCCTGAACCCCACAAGAGACAGGTCCTCAAGCTCTTGTTTGTGCTCATACATTGGCATGACATGGCAAAATTACTGATGCACACAGATAGTGTTTTAAAGTCCAGTTGACAACTGGTGGTGCAACTGGCAACTGGACCGGACCGCAACTGATCGCAACTGGACTGCAGTTGCCAGTTGCCTGGTTTTCAGATTTGACCAGTTGCCAGTTGCCTATTTTGGCCAGCTTACATACAACCGATCATGAACCAGTTGCAACTGGTCTTTTGGCAACTGGTCCAACTCATTCCTAGTACTGTAGGTAGACATAACAACTTCACGAGTAATGGTAACTACAGGTCAACTACTTCATCTATTTTATGCCAGGTCGTGAGCTGCTCATCCCTAATAAGGAACTCCTCATACTCCAAGTCCACCTTCTCATATATGCTTGCATTAACCTTAGCCTCGTCAATGACGTGTGAATGCCAGCTGTGTTTCAAGACTTGAAGCTGTTCAAATCTCTCCACACCCAGCCTGAGGCGTGATCTCCAGTCTGTCGCAATCTCAGCACCTGCTGAAAATAGTCGCTCACACAGTACTGATGTTGCGGGGATTGCGCAGATGTCTTTTGCAATGGATGCAAGTGTTGGATATATTTAGGAGTGTGCCTGCCAAAACAATGTCAGTACAAACTGAGACAAAATCTATAATATAAAAAGACAAACCCCCTACCAAGCAACAATGTCCATATCCTTGGAAACATCAGCTGGGAGGTTGTCAAGGTAGCACCACAGTTCCTCTTTTCACCCAACACTACCCACGTGAATTGATTTTTGAAGAAGCTGGCGGTGGTGTCAATCATAGTCCGACTTCAGCATACCATTAGCTTCCGAGTCTTGACTATCGCCATCATCGGTTTGAATGACATTACTATAATCTTGTATCATCTTATCGACTTCCATCCGATCATCCCAATAATCTTGCATCATCTTCTCAACCACCTTCAATGCATCATCATGCCAATCACGTGTGCAGGGATTACTGGCCGCTATCTCCTTGCACTGCTCATCAAGACTGCCCCAGGCCATCTCGATGTAAGTCAGCTTGTAATATGGATGTAATGCTATCATGTAGTAGTTAGTAGACACGAACACGAACATTAGTAGCTTGGAACATACCTAACATGAGGATGTATACACCCTTTTGGTCAAATTTGTGATAATACTTCTTCAGTTTGTCGAGTCCACATTTGATGGCTTGATGGTAGGGTGCATATTTGTCGAGGGCGCACTTCTCTTCCCATGTGGTGAGGAGATCTTTGAACGCCGGGATTGCATGCCAAAGCAACAGGTGGTTGTTCTGTGAGAAAAGGTGTTGAATGTTATTTGCGTCGGATATGTTGTGCACACAGTGTTAATGCACTCCCAGTCCATAGTGTTGATGGTGAAAGTGGTCCAGGGAATGTGGCGAACAGGTTGACCAGGGCGTCTCAGTGTCGTAATTGGGCAAAATAGTTTGTCTGCGGATTTGATGAACAAGTTAATTGGCTATATTTGTAGTGAGTGAACTGTCGCCAATAGAAAGGTGTGCTAGTACTCACCATTCATAACTTATACGACCAAGCAAGCATTCCATCCGCCATACCCCACTGCACATTGCTGTGGAGTGGAATCTTGAGCAGGACCTTGATCCCACACTTGTGCTGGAGGCGTTTGAAGTAGGCGACATGTTAACTGGAAGACTGAATCTTGATGACAAGGATTTGGATGGTGGCCACAACGTCCAGAGAATTGCCAAGGACATGGTTTTCAGGTAGAGTCGGATCGAATTCCCAGATTGAAGTGGTAGTTTCGATGTGGGAAATTTTGGTGACGACGCCCATGAAGGCAGTAATTGCAAGGTTGATGACATGCGTGAGGCACTGGAGGTGGTGTTGGTCGGTGTTGAAGGAATAGATGTTTTGTGAGTTGAATGTTTTTTCAATATAGCCACATGTTGTGTCGTTATTGCTTGTATTATCGGCGGTAGTAACACAAAACAACTGTTCAGAATGGAAAATGATAATGATTAGGACTCAAACAAAATGAAACGATGAGGGAGCGCACCTTAGACCCTTTACTAGTGATAATCCCCGCCCCTTGACACAGCATACTAACGAAGTACTGCCCGAGGTTGATGCCCATGTGTGCTCCCGAAATCACATGGAATGCGATTACCTCATTGTGCATCGTCCAATTCTTGCCAGTATCCTCGATCCAGGTGGTGGTGAGTCCCATGAACAACATTTTTGTTTGAGCTACTGACCAAAGATCAGTTGTTGTCGATACACGACCAGTGGATGGAGACTGACAGAGGAAGATTAGAATGATGAAGAATTGAAGTATTTAATCTCACCTGAATGATATTCTTGATACAGTCAATGAATTTGCCAAAGGCATTGTGGATGTAGGTAGTAACATCATGAGTTGAAGGTAAGTTGATTGTCTTCATGTGAGGGCGCATGGCTACCAAACAATTCCTAAATGTAGACTTGTTTGCCATGGCTAGACTCTATAACCAAAGTCAGTAACAGAATTGACTTGATACCGTAACGTTAAACTGGCCTGGTCATCATTGAAACAACAAACTCTGCCACAACCTTCAAGACCTCGTCTCTTGAAAATTCCCTAGATTTGGATGCCTTCTGGAATGCCCTGTCACCAATGTTCGCTGGCCTTCTTTCCTCTGCTTTGTTGCTTCATTTCGTGCCCTCAAGATGTCACGTGGAACCACATGGTGATTTTCCTTCATGTTTTGCACAGTGCACGTGCAAATATGTTGGCAGCATGACAAATTCGAACCGACGTGGAACACTTTTCATTTCCCGTGCTTTTGCATATACTTCTCATCATCTCTTTTCCATATGGTAAGTTGGTAATCAAACTCTATATCTGAGCATATAGAGATGGCTTACAGTACATGTAATGTATATCAATTATTGTAGCTGTTAGTGACAATGGTCAAATTGCTGCAGTTAGACATGTTGGAACATATACAGATGACTTACTTCAAGTTACTTGACATGTAATATGTACAATCATTATGGCTTTGGATGAAAATGTTCAAACAACCACAGTTAGGCATATTTGAACATGTATAAGAAAATAATGAAGAGTGACAATCATGTGCCTAGCCTACCGGTGAATATTTAGCCTGATCTAGTTTTGTGTCATAATGATGGATAAGAAACCATGACATGCATGAAAATTATATATAAATATTTATCAGACCCTCATCAATTTCCTGATGCATACACAGACTTATGTCAGTCTCTACCAACGATTCGTGGTAGAGAGTATGTTATGTGGCAGGAATGTACCACATAACATTAACTGACTCCTAGAGGTCTGGTTATAGGTAACTCTCTATTCAGCGTGAGCTATATAGGAAACAACCCGTTAAGGGACTCATAACCCTCACTATGTATGTAGCGAGTCTCATCTGTAGTAACGACTAAAGGGACGATATGGAGGATGGTAACTCTGACTAATCCTCTAGTCAGGTAAAGCTCATAACCACTATCACTCATGTGATAGTAATCTCTATCATTATATGATAGGTAGTGTGAACGCAATAGTGTCATACGATATCTCCACCATAAGGTAGGTAATCTTTACTATAAGATAGTAGGTAGCTCTACATAGTAGGTAAAGGAGTCCTAGATAGGCTCCATGTGAGTGCATAGGTATGTGCACGTCACCTCTATCAATAGATAGATAAAGTCTACTAGAGAGTAGACAAAGCTCCTAAGAGCTAGGTACGATCGACTGTAAGGTCGATCATTCTCACTAGGATCTCTGTCCATAGTGGTAATTCCTCAATACCAATAGGTATATATGTAGAGGAATAGGTGTCTGAGACAGGGACTGATTAGTAGTATGTCGAGGACAGACAATCAACTCATCCGAGTCGAGTGGTTCTTATTCTGTTGTGAGGTAGAAAAGATGGGTAGAAAACTCCTTATGATTCCAGCAAGAATGGCTGGTCTATATATACTAAATACATGTTTGTGTACTTGTATATATGTCTACGAGTAATTAGCCAATAGCATAAGAGACTCGTTGGTTAAGTTAGGTTAGTGGATATTGTCTTATCCAATAGCGTAAATATCTCGTTCAGCATCAGTCATCATTGTAAGAATGATGAGTAAGATGCTTCATAGATGAGCCTAGCCAATGGCATATAGGGCTCTAATCTAGTAGTCATGACTGACTATCTAATCATAGATTAGATAAGATAAGATTAGCTCTTATCTTCGAGATAAGCTATAAGGATAGCAATTAGTATAGAATCCACTACCCTACTGTACTTAGCATTACTATGCTTTAGATAGCGATATGGACATGGCTAACGCCAGTCCTATAGAAAGGTAGTAGTGATAAGGAAACACATACTACACTTTCAACACCCACTGTGATGTTCTTGGAGGTGTTCTGGGCTGCCGCGGCTTCACCACTTTCCTTGATTGTGGCAAAGTATGGTGGTCTGTCACTGTGATCTTTTCTGTAGGTCGCCAATCCTGACTGGACTTTCAAAGCAAATCACACATGGTGCAGGAGGGAGTCAGAGGAAGCAGCAAGGGAATTCAGGATAGCTTTCAATGTTTAAAACATGGTATACACGTTGTAGTAGTATGCATGTTGTAAAATATGTACTCACTAATTGGTTTTGAACCGGTCGCCACCAGTCGCGGTGAGGTTGCAACTGGTTTGTTGAGCAACCAGTTGCAACTACATGGGCAACTGAGTGCAACTGGTCCACACCAGTTGCAGTTGCAGTTGTGTGAAATCCTGAAGTGCTATAGACCAGTTGCAGTCCGGTCCTTCCAAAAAAAGGAAAAAGACCAGACCAGACTGGACTTTAAAACACTACACACAGAAGATTTCCTTTGCATTCTGGAAAATGTTACAGGGGAAGTTAGTAATGAGATTTAATGTTTTGTTGATGAAACATGTCCCACATTCTCTCGACTAGAGAACTTCAGCACAAAAGGCCCTGAGTAGTGCAAATGCCAGTGGTCATTGTCTCAAAGTTCTCAACCTACCTACAAACTTCATTCTCTTGGAGATTATGTTGCTCAGATCAGGTCATATGGAACTATAGACTCTTATTCAACACAGTCTGTATATTATGTATCTATTTCATTTGGCATTCTGATGGTCTGAACTTGGAGGATAAACTTGAGATCACATAAGCAAAGGCTAGTTCCCAAGGACAAGACATAAAAAATTCATATGTACATTCATTCACAAAGAGAGACATTAAATAGAGATGAGAACTCTGAACTCTCTGGACTCCTCTTAGATTAGCTTAACCAATCAGTTTTTGTTCCACCAATTCCTTGGCAGTGCCAAATGCCATGATGTACCTAGAATTTGACAGCGACTGGCAAAGCACAACCTGACATTTGTCAGCAATTCCATTGATTGGTTCCTCAATGTGTTCTATTGCTAAACAGGCCTGTGGATGACTTGGAGTTATCTGATAATAAGGCACAGCTTTCTCCCCACTACACTTGAGATTCTGAGGACACCATTTTGCTCAGCTCTAGACTTAGAGGTCTGATCCAAATGGTGCACCACCTGTTACAGCTGGCCTGGATAGGGTTTGATATAGACTTGATGAAGGGGAAGGCTAAGACTTGAGCAAGTGTAATGCCTGGCAAAACTCGAAGATGAAGGTACTAAGAGGGGGAGGGCCACACCCAAGAGAGCTGACATGCTGAGGAACAAAGTGTCAAGGGACTCAAAGGACAACAGAGAACTCAGAGTGTATTCCAAGTAGCTCTAGCTTAAAGTGATACAAAATGACGAGACAGTTCTTAAGTACTACGAGATGGATAGTGATAGAATCACATGGAAAGAATGCATCATCTACAGACCACAGTAGGGAATGAGTCAGAAGCTGTGGGAGGTTATATGTACAGTAAGCTATGAGTCAAGTGATAAGAGATAAGAGATAGGGAAAGATAGGATCAAAGATAGGAGAGATAGGGAATAAGTTGATTATTAGTGGTGTGGAGAGGGAAAAGAAACCACTTGAGATCTATGGTATATAGAGTAGACTAAAGTAAAATGAAAGGCATAAGTGAATGAGAAAGAGAAAGAGAGAAGGCAAAAGGAAAAGAGAGGGGTTGATCACAACATCACCTTTATTTGGTGGGTGTTACGATTCATAGGGAAC